>JARHVA010004141.1:772500-832500 GCA_037957365.1 Torreya grandis | reverse complement strand
CTTCGATAATTATGACTTTACCCTAGTAATCATGGTTTTATTAGTTATATTTATGGCTTTATAGAACTTGAGTTTTTCATATACCTATGTTTATTATCTAATAATATATATTTTTGTAAGCTTTTATTATTATATTTTTGATTCTTTTTGAGGTATTCTAGTCTTTGGTTGCAAGAGGAAGAAGATTGTATCAAGTTTAGGACCATTTGGCCATCATCTACAAAATTATGACTTTGACATCTAAAAATTTCATCTGATAAAGGGTTCTCAACTCCTATAGGATGTTGATTAACATGGGGTAGAGGAAGAGCAAGGCGCATATCAAATAACTCATCATATATTTGGTTTAAACCCTAATGCAAGTCTTGAACTTGTGACTTTGATCTGCAAGTAGTGATTTTTTAGCTTACAATTGTAGTTTTGTGATTAAATAGGCAACATGGTAGTTTAGGTATTCTATTTAGTTATCATTATAATCCATAGTTTTATCCTTTTATGTAGATAATAACATTATCATTCTATCTAGGATAAATAATTTTGCTCATCAAAGTCTTCTCAAATATAGTTAACTATTATAAGTAACTAAGGAAAACATTTTTTTTATTAATTTGTTTGTTTTATAATTTTGATAAAAGATAGTCTATCTCATTGTGTAATAGACAAATTTTATAATTTTCTTATTTTATACAAAACCTCATATTAAAATTTTGTGAAAATTATGATTTTGCTTTGTAAAGTTGTGGTTTTATCTAATTATTATGATTTTGTAGGTTAAACACCATGGTTTACTAACTTATGTAAGATCACAAGTTATGATATATGATTTTGTCTTAGATTAATTATTTTGTAATTTTTGGTTATGATATTGATCTTTGTATTTTTGGTTTTGTAGGGACTTGTAGTTTTACTAAAAAAAATACTAGCCCATTTTGGTGCAGGACCACCCAAGACCAAGGCACCCCACTTTATTTTCTAAAATTTATGCTTGTAGGAAGGGGTGCCCATAATATATTATCTCAGGTTTTTAAATTTATATATATGTCTTTGTTATAAATATACTTGCTTGTGTGTGGTTTTTTCTTGTGTATACTTGATTGTCATTTAAATATATATACTTTTGCCCCTCACATGCAAGTAATTAATTGGAAAATTAATCATGTTGTGTTTGCCTATTTATTATTCTTCCCTTGAGCATGTGACATGGAATTCATCCCCACACATGGGCTTAGCACATAGGGGTTGGTGACATAGATTTCATCACCATTCACTAACCCAACTCTATGTTTTGGTGGATTTTAAAAATTAAATTTTTTTTTATTATATTCCTAAGTGGAATTTCCCATAAAGGGTTCTATGGAGTGAGGGGTAGTTAATATCCAATACATAAGGAAGCTAGACAACATCCTATAGGAACTTGGGCCCCACTATACCTTTGATTATATATGGGATGCACCTAGAAACCCTTGTGTATACCTATATTAGGATCCTTTATCCCTAACAAGTATACCATTTTAGGAGTCAATATTAGCTCTAAAATAGCTATCAATGGGGTTTAAAGGGTTTGGTCAATTCCATAATGGGTCATCAGCCTATAACCTCACCTATAAATTTGTTTTATGGTGTGGGATTTGATTTACACACCATTATCAATATATTAATTTAAGATTCATAATTTTGTGTGTTATTTGAGTGTTGTGTCAGAACCATATTGTTTACTAGTCGAGTCAACCATGACCTATTTTATGTGTGACACCTTATATACGCTTAGGAAATATCTATTATTATCTCATAATATCATATATATTTCATATCCTCCATATCCTAATCTTCCATCCCCCCTCTAATATAATATACATAGCCTATATTCACCCCACTATATCTTAAGACACATCCATATTATATTAACTACCCCTCTTATATTAATCACTCATTCCATATTTTATACTTCTTACCTTAGACAACATTTAATACCTTGCCTATATATATTCTCCCATTCCATATTCATTTTACATCTTCCATACCTTCATACCCAACATCTAATGTATATATCTTATATTAAGTAGTTTTATATAATCCTTCTTGTCCAATCTTGCATACCAACCCAAATCTACCACAAAATTTATCCACCTAATATTCATCCTATAGAGTTTTATTTTTCATCCATTCTCTATCCCTCATCACCCTTGAATACTATATTCTATCTTAAAACCATGTTTTAGTGGTCACCCATCTTTTTTATTTCCTACTCTTTGGACTAGGTATTATCAATATACATAGTCATATTGAGATTATAATCTAACACCCATAATTAATATCTATAAAGTAAATTCTTCACCTATCACCCATCAAATTATCCATTTTCTAGTGGATAAGGTATTTTATCCCATCATGCTCTTTCATCCTTTCTAGATTGGTCTCTTATGAGGCTTTATCTCTTGGTAATTCTTAGTCATCCCATCCTTTGTTAATCATCACATCACTTTGTTTTATCACTATTTGATCTACTAGATAGAGGTAGTATTTGAATACTTTCACTTCATCTACCACACCTCACCACATCTCTCTTTCAAAATGGTGATTCACACCTATGCCCAACTTAGGATTGGACAAGCTTCCAACCAAAACAATGATCCAATGGGGAAACTAGAAGATCCAAATAAAGATTATGAAGATAACCATGGTGATATGTGTAACCTCATATAAGAGGATAAATGGTTTAATCCCCTCCATAATGATGAGGTTAAAAACCTAATTGACTAATATGTATATGAAAATTGTGATCATGGTTTAGTCCATGCCATTAAAATAGGGGGAACACTACCCTCAAACTTTTATCAAAGATTCCTATAAAATATAGTTCATCATCCCACCAATCCTAACACACCATGAAAAAATTTACATACCAATCAAATACCCCCCAAAAAAGAAGGTGTGGATCATGGATTCATAGAGGAAGAATACCCAACACCCCTCTATAATAATTGTATTGAGGCTAACTAGAGGTAAGTTATCTTACAGGATTGATTAGACCAACTAACACAAAAAATTAACCTTTTACTCTGGGCCCAAAATCAACTTCCTTCATCTCCCATCAAAATAACACCCAAATCATCCAAAACACCCTAAATGTCCATAATACTCAAAACACTCAAAACACCCATATCCCCAAAAATAGTCAAATTCAAACCACTAATCCTCTTGGGTACCCCATAATCAAACAATATTGAAAATTAATGAAAGAGACCCTTCAACAAATAGAGCCATGCTCACAAGCTCTCAAATACAAATATGAATATTTTTATTCTTCACCCTTGGATATGAGTATCTTACAAATACCTTTCCCTCTAAAATTTGAAGTACCTAAGTTCAAAAAATATCAAGGGAAAAGATATCTCCAAGATCATGTACAAGATTTTTATGTGGATTTCCATGAAGTAACATATGAAGATGCCTATTTATTGAGACTCTTTACAAAAAATCTTATCAAAACTGCTTTAAAATGGTTCATGCATCTACCCAAGGGGTATATATCTAGATTCAAATAATTAATATAACAATTTGTTAGACACTTTTCATTCAATATTAAACATGACATCTCTATCATCGGCCTCTATAACACCAGGCAAAAAAGTAGGGAAATTCTAGCATACTTATTGTAAAAATGGAGAAGTTTAGTGAGTTTCCTAAGATGTACATTACCTAAAAAAGAGTTGGCCAAGATCTTTGTGGATATCCTTAATTTTGAGTTTAAATATCAATTAAAACTCTAGTGGGTTAAGACCTTTGATAAAATAATTGAGAAAGGGATGCAAATTGAAAAGGCCCTTATTTAGAAAGGAACAATCAAGTTATTTTCCCAAAATGAGCACAGTCAAAATCAAGACAACTCCTTTTTAGGAAAGTCAAAATTATTCAAAAATAATAATGTTATGGGAGATGGGGTTACTGATTCCAAGAAACAATATGTATAAATAGTCATAATAATAACCCCATAAAACAATAAAACGTCTCCTCCATCTGAGTTCCATGAGGCAAGCTAAAGCCTTAGACTAGAAAAATACCACTTACTAACTTGGGAGTTCTTATTGAAATGGCCCTAGATAAATTAATTGATGCTAATATGATCACCCTTCCTAAAAATAGAAATGTGGATGCTCGATAATCAAAACTAGATTGGTATCATGAAGATGAATTTTACAAATAATAAAGGGTTAAAGGTCATGATATGGAAAGATGTATGCAACTAAATCACTATATTGAAGAACTTTTTGAAAGGGGTGACATCACAATAATCCTCCTAATCAATCTGCAAATGGTAACTAGGCATTTACAAGGACTTGTTACCCAAGCATGAACAAAGAAATAGGAAACCATAAGAGACTAGGGTCAGGCCTCTTCCTCTAATTGCACTATCTATCACATCATACCATACCACTATGTTAATACCATTAAAATCCATAGCCCCCAAAAGTCCATTCCACCTTCATCTACCATTCTAAAAATCAATCAAGCCACTATTTATAGTGTGTTTACCACCATATACAACAAAATTATAGTTCCTGTGGCACCACCCAAAGGACCCTACTACTTCATATACTAATCAAAATGGAAATATTTCTATGAAATTATCAAGTTCTTTCTATAAGTATTATGATATTATTCAGTATCTAGAGGAAAAACCAACTCAAATTTCATTAATGGAGCTTCTCAAAACATCCCCTTTACATCAAGAGATAATCAAGTTCTGAATGACCTCAAAGTCTCTAGTGATCTAGATACTAATCAATTCTAGACATTAATAGGACATTTATCCCCTTTACTGTAGATTAATTATGGTACCTAGGACATGCCTCTAATTGTCCCCCACCAAAATTATCCATTGTTCATTGAATTCTCTATATCACACCATCGCATCTCCTGAGTTATCATAGATGGAGGATTGGCATTAAATTTATGTAATCTAGAGTTCTTGAAGAAATTAGGGTATTGAGAAGCATCTTTGGGGCCTACCCTAATTATGTTCAAATCCTATGATGATAATGAAAGGCCATCTATAGGCACTATCTACCTTCACATCACCATGGGACTCATAATTTACCAAACTCTACTTCACAGTATGGATATTAATATACCTTATAATATACTACTAGGACATTCATGGATCCATGAAATACAAGATATTCCATCTACTTTACATTAGTGTCTCAAATTCCCCCACTCTGTTATGGAATTCACCATCCTTGGAGAAATTTAACAATTCCATAGTTGTCAAATGAATCAATCCTCATCATCACATCATTATCCTATAATAGATAATTTTATCTAAAGTTTAATAGCTACCAAGTATATATCCCTTGATCATCTTGTACCTCAATCATATCCACTACCTAAAGTTACCTACTTAAAAATCACATCCATAGGCTATAGAGAGTACAAATATAAAACATTTCACATATGTAATTTACCACTCTCCCCACATAGTTATGGGTCCCCAAACATGTTGAAGGTCAACCCAATCAAGTATCAATTTAGACCAACAACCTTTTCTAGCATAGGTGTATTGTCATAAGAATGTATTGAAGAATTAGATAACTCATGGACTACTATAGATGATGAGACCCTTATATATCCAACAAAACAAAACCCCCACATCTATAAAATGATAAAAAAATTGAATTATCAGGGAAAAGAACTAGGGAAATAAGAGCAAAGAAGGCTTAAACCCATCATTGTTAGAGAATATCCATAGCATATTGGTTTAGGGTATAGACTATTTGATGATGACCTAAATAATATTATTGTGGATACTCCTCTAATCCTTAAGCAACCTCTCCCTAATGAATACATTGATATAGGTTCCATTTATAGTCACTTTGAAGAGCTTACTGCCACTAACCTCTTCCCTAACATTACCATTTCCACCATCAACATCTCCCTCTGCTATCTATCATTCATTGATTGGGATAAAAAATAGGAGCTCTCTTTTGATACATTTCAAAATTATGAAGTGATATTATAATATATGGGAGCTCAAGATTTTATGCCATCTAGTGATCACAAAAATGGCTTTTTCATAAATCTTTGTCATTTTGCATACTTTGGAGAATAATAATAACCCTATAATCAAAATTATGATGAGAAATCTAAAGAGGGAGATCCTCCTAAAGATATGGATGAACTCCCATAGATCTCATTTGAATTAAAAGAGTAATTTGACATTAATACAGATCCCCCAAATTGTTTTATTTTAGATGTTCCAAAAATATCATTTCCTCCCTATTTACAAGATCAATCACCCTCTCTTATTGAGGAGGTGATAAAATTCAACATTGGACTGAGCAACATCCCAAAATGGTTAAACTGGGTGCATATTAAACATCTAAGGAACATGAAGTTATCATTGAGTTTCTTAAAGAATTCATGGACATATTTGCATAGAGTCATATGGACATGCCTAAAATAGAGCCTTCCTTAGTAGTATATCATTTGGTTGTGCATCATAATGTTAAACTAATCAAATAGAAATTATGGAAGATGATCCCTAAAGTAGTCTTTTTAGTCAAGGAGGAGTTGAAAAATTTCTTTGAAGCTAGCTTCATTTGGCTTATTGATTATTTTGATTGGATCTCTAATATTATTCTTATGACCAAACCACAAGGTGGAATTCACATTTTTAAAGACTTATAAGATATTAATAAGGCATGTCCAAAGGATGACTTCCCCCTTCTGAATATTGACATAATCATGGACTAAACAAATGGCTATAAAATGTTATCTCTCATGGATGGTTTCTTAGGTTATAACCAGATTAAAACTATGTCTAAGGATTAACACAAAATAACTTTCATCACTCCATGGGGGATGTTTTTCTATCAGGTCATGGCCTTCAACCTAAAAAATGCTAGTGCAACTTATCAATGAGCCATGACAATAATTTTTCATGACATGATGCATGATATAGTCAAATATTATGTAGACAATATCATGGGTGAGTCTCAACTTAGGGTTAAACACCATATTGTCTTAAGGAGAATATTTGAGTGATTATGAGAATATAAAGTTAGATTATGTCCCAAGAAGTGTGTATTTGGTGTTACTTCTAGAAATTTATTAGGATTCATAATTTATAGAAGAGGCATAGAATTAGACCCAACCAAAGTAAAATTAATCACATAAATTCCTCCACCTGATAATCTTAAGAAGCTCAGAAGTCTTCAGGGTAAATTATAAGCCATCTATTGCTTTATCTCTTAACTTGCAGACAAATTCCACCCTTTACCCATATCTTAAAGAAGGGAAATAATTTTAAATGAAACTTTGAGTGATAATAAGGATTCAATAATCTTAAAAACTATTTAACAAACACACTAGTGTTTTCACCTCCTATCTCAGGAAGACCTTTGCTCTTATATATTTTAGTAACATCATGCACAATAGGTGCCCTCTTGGCACAACATAATGATCAGGCTAAATAAAAATCCATTTACTATCTCAGTCACACTCTAATTTATTATTAGATAAACTATACTCTAATTGAAAATGCATGCTTAGCCATAGTCTTTTCCTCACAAAATCTCTAGCACTACATTCTCAATAATTAGGTCAATCTCATTACCAAGGTGGATCCTCTCAAGTATTTATTATCTAAATTAGCTCTCACAAGTATAATGGCCAAGTGTATCACATTGCTTAGGTAAGTTGACATTTAATATGCTAATCAAAAGTCCATTAAAGGACAAGTAATAGTGGATCAATTAGTTGAGGCACCTCTTAAAGTGACTGAGCCTCTTATAACAACCTTCCCAGATGAGTCTATAATGAGTAATTCAGAATAAAATAGCTATAAATTATATTTTGATGGCTCATTTACTATGCATAGATTAGGGGAAGGCATCCTTCTTATTACTCCATAAGGTGACCATATTCCCAAAGCCTTTCCCATGCACTAATAATATCTTTGAGTATAAGGCTCTGATAACTAGCCTTCACCTACCCATCTAGTGGAATATCCAACATTTACAAGTATTAGTGACTTTCAGCTTATAATCAACAAAGTAAATGATGAATTATAGACCAAGGATAAGAATTTTCTCCCTTATAAACAATTGGTGGACCATTTAAAATAGAATTTTTAGTCTATAACATTTGAATAAGTATCGCAAGTGAGTAACAAAGCAACTAACTCAATAGCCACTATTGTCTCTCTTTCTGATATCCCTAAAGAGATTTTAGAAGGGAATTTTATAATTGAACATTTGATTCTCCTATCACATCAGTCTATGGATCCTTATCAAATTTGTCTAATTCTTGATCCTAGTCTTCCCTAATAACATGACATCTATAGGTACCTTTATGATAACATCCTACCACCTAACCTTAATTACCACCAACATAAAGCCTTCATCCACCACACCTCCTATTACACAATCCTTGGTAGCATGCTCTATTGTAAAGGATATGACATGATTTTTTTGAGATTCTTGACATCAGACAAGGCCTCTAACATGATCAAAGAGGTCCATGATGGTATTTTTGGTGGTCACATCAGTGGAATGGCCCTGGCCAAGAAACTACTTTGAATAGGATATTATTTTCCAACCATGGAACAAGACTCCTACCAGTATGTGTGAAAATGTGTCACTTTCCAAAAACATGGGAGTCTTATTCATGCACCCATGAAATAATTACATCCCATCATGAGCCCATGGCTATTTTCCATATGGTACCTTGATTTGATTGGCAAGATAAATCTCACATCATCAGATGGTCATAAGTTTATCATTACAATAATGAAGTACTTTATTAAATGGGTGGAGGTAATTCCACTCACATATACTATAGGCCTCCAAATCTCTAAATTCATCCTCAATCAGATTATTTTCTACTTTGGCATCCCTACCAATATCATCTCAAATAATGGAAAATCATTCAAAAATCAAGAAGTTGATACCTTATGTTAGAGGTATCACATAAAGTAGCATTTTCCTCTCCATACTACCCCTAAAGGAATAGATAAGTTGAGGTAATGAATAAAACCCTCATCAAAATTCTTTAAAAAATAGTCAATCAGGTAGGTTGAAATTAGCACTTGCAATTACACCCAATAGTTTGGTCTTATTACACAAGCATCTACACACATACTGAGGCCACTTTGTATGCCTTGGTATATGGGATAGAAGAAATCTTTCCATTGGAAGTAGAACTCACCTCCCTTATAATATCTTTAAGGGGCATCATCATTGACCATAATTATAGGAAGGAATACCTAGAAGAATTGGAGCTTCTTGATGAGAAATGTCAAAAATCCCTTGATCACTTATGAGTTTATCAAAATAGATTGAAAGGCCAATATCATAAAAGGATCCGATCCAGAGAATTTGAGATTGGAGACCTAGTCTTGAAGGAAAACCAAAAAAACACTAATGTTGATGAGGATAAGAAGGGTAAATTTAAATCTAATTAGCTTGATAATTATATCATTATTTCCAAGTTTGGATCTAAATCCTATAAATTGGCCACATTGGATGGTGAATATCTTGATGATCCCATGAATATCATGCATCTAAATCATTTCTACACCTAACAGGATCCATCATCCTCCATCTATGAGTCTCCACTCTTAGGGGCATACCCTTGACCACCCCATCCAATCCATCACATCTCCCCAATAATCCAAAAAATAATATCCATTCAGTGGTGAAAACCAATCTTCTAACACCTTGGGCAAGTACCATGATGAAAACTAGTTTCCAATGTCATGGTAAAATAACTCTGACCCTAGTCTCAATAATGGGCATCCATCACATGAGAAAAATTATTTAGCACAAGGTAGGTGACATTTCTTATTGAGTATTGATAATATTTACTATGGATGCCATCTAAATTTGATTATCCATCTCTAACATATATATGTCCCCAAAGTCCCATCACATCCTTATCACCATCTCCTATCCGATCAACCCATCCTATCCTCTTGGACAAGCATGCCTCTTTTCAACCTCAAGCTGAGTTCTATCCCTATTTGTATCATATTGTCCCTAATATCATGGTTCATACCTTCCCACTATTTTTTTCATTATATAAGGTTCAAAAGAATAAGTTCTCTACCTCTAGGGTTAGCATACATTATGACACTGAATCTTGAAGGGTCATCGTAGACCCTACATGTGATTATTTTTGGACTTGGTTGGAATCTTGTTCTAAATATAATAGGTTTTGGGCACTACCCTATGTAAATAATCCCTTATTCATCACTATGTTCATTGTCTATAATCATATTATAAATTACATATTATTACATGTGTGTCTTGTATGATTGCATGTCTATTTTGCATGTGTGATTGTTAGTTAATCATATACATATTGATGTATTATTTAGTCATGTTTTAATAATAGTGTGTATATATTTTATTGGTTAAATTTTATGGAAAAAAATATGGTATTGGTGACCCCCACTAATCTACTCAAGTAATGCCACTCTTCAAACAAAGTTCCCCCATGCACCTATTTTGATGTGTCTTTTACTTCTCATGTCCCTAGCACATGACTAAATGGTGTAGTATTAAAATAAATGGACTAAAAAAAAATTAATAGATTTCAAAACCATCACCTATACCCTTTATCCTCATCCCATCTAACCCATCTCTATCTCGATTACAATCTAATCATATCCCATCCCATCATTATCCTACCTCCATGGTGTAGGATGATTCCTACTAAAACATATGAGATATAATGAATAAAATGGGGATTAATCTTTAATTAGAACATTCATTCACATTTTACTATCCCATTTCATAGTAGTGCATGCTACACACATAATCATCACATCATATGCATGTATCACATAAAAGAATCACTCCACATCACATTTCTATAACATCCATATAAACAAAAATGTATATGTATCTAAAGTCAATATAGACATCATGAATAAATTAAATAAATCCATCATTAATATCATCAAGACCATAAACATATAAACCAATCACCACATCTCATGTAACATCATCTAAAATAAAATTATACAAGTCTATTGCATCACATCTAACACTACATCTAACATCATAAATCACCATGCATCTCATAACATAAATAAAACCCATTATGTAAAAAAATAAATAAGGGAATTATTATATCACATCATCACAAGATCAATATGACACATCACATCATGAATCTCATCTAATATAATCACATCATATGTCCATCAATCACATTAATATAATAACATCATCATTAATGCATAAAAAATAAACCACATAACATCAACACACACACACACACACACACACACACACACACACACACACACACACACACACACACACACACACACACACACACACACACACACACACACGCACGCACACACACACACACACACACACACACACACACACACACAAATTAAATACACACTCCACATGATTCCATACCAAAAAATAAGATACAATACATGGGACCATGGGGAAAGAATGAGATATAATAAAAAAATTGCCTAGAGATCTATACATCTCATGTCTCAAGGATATGGTCCTAGTGGCCTTAATAGTCATAGTGGTCCCCTTACTAGATGATGCATTGAATATGATGAACTAGCCCAGAAAGAAGGTGCATGCCACTCAATCAAAACTATTTCCTCATATAGGGTCTGGTAATACTATGACTCATGGGTCAACCTAACAATATTATTCATCACATATGCCATCTCACATACACCCATCACCAAATCCACCTCATCCTTGACCCTCTCATCCATATATAACTCCCTTATCAAAGTCCATATCCATGCCTACATCTGCATAATCTAACCCTAAAAACAATTAATCTACACATATATAATCTAAATTCAAATCTATAACATAGCAATATGTGCCTATGATATAGTGAGATATGCTTATAGCCCTATCGCCTATCCCTGAGCCTATGTCACCTACCCATCTCTTTGTGCTACCTAGGCCTATAATGCTAAAATTTGTTATTGTAAACATGCCATCTGAGCCTATACTTGGGCCAATTTCCCATCCATTTGCACTATCATAGTTTATATCTAGGCTTGAAAACCATCTCACTCATGAGTCAACCTAGTAAACCATATTAATCATGCATGTATCTTCATTTTTAGTCATGTTAACATGGATCTCTTACTTTCTGATAAGGGCTATTATGAAGGCCATGTAGCATCTCCACCCCCACTACCCCCAAAATGAGTATCAAACTAAGCCTATAGATACACCTAAGGTCCAACCTATATCTATATCTAATTCCACTACCTCCTACTGTTGATTCCCAATCACTATACCCTCCATATACATCCATAGTCACCACATCATGACCATCCTATCCATCATAAATAGGTGATTGTCTCATCTATATATGTATCTTGGAATGTGCCTATATTACTCTCCTCATTAACCCATACTACAACACCACTCTTAAATGGGTCAATCTCACAGGGATCCATGGTCTCTACCAGGCTATACTTGGATCTAGGATTGACATTTAGAAATCCCAAGTCACTAGGTAAATACCTTGATAATCTATCTAGGCCTTAGTCCTATCTATTGGCCTCCATCACTGAGGCGTCTCCTACTCACTTCAAGTGAACATGTGCTCCTCTCCAGGTACATATTATATAAAACCAAATTATCACTGCATGTAATCTAGATATATCACTTTATGACTAATCTAGTTATATCACTTTATGACTAAATCTCATTAACCTATCAAATAACACTCTACAAGCATATAATGGGTCACCTCAACCTCATCATCCCATCTAAATTGTATGCCTATATATATCATCCAAGTGATATGCTTAGGGCATAGGCTATCAAAATCATCTTGGTAGAATTACATCTCTCCAATGTGTCCTCACTACACACCTAATAGAATGTACCACTTGAATACCATCAGTTACTTAGGCTACCTTACTAAAATTGTCCTTAATGGTCACTAGATACCAATGTATTCCTAGTTCCAAATCTATAGAAGCATACATGGTCCCAAGATGGCTACTCCTCTATAATCACCCACATGCAACTCTCTATACAAATGTGCTAAAATAATAGGTCCCCAAGAAAACACTATAAAATCTTGGACCATGTCTACTACCATGTCACCCACACCCAAATGGAACCACTATCAACTCTTTTCTAGGAAGAGAATGTTTGGTAATAAGAGACATAATAAATAGGTTCAATCTCTCAATCATACCCTCAACTAGACATCAATTGATAGCAACATGCCTATCATGCACACCCACGTATAATCCCCTAACTAGTCTCTTTAGTGTCAACATGAGAATATATGACATATAATAAATCTTATCTCCTCACATTGGAAGGTAGAAGATTCAATATATGTCTTCTGGAGTGATAGTCATCTCCCCTATCATGAAATGGAAGGTGTTGGTCATATAATTCTAGTGCTCCACCCACGTAGTAATTAGGGCCCCATCAATTTAAATCACCAACATCATAGACACATCATGAAGACTAATCAGCTCTAAAACTCCAAACTTAGCCTCTATCAATAGATACATCTCATACAAGATGATTGGATGCTAAGATTACGATGCCATCACTCTTAAGTCCTCCTGTAATAGTCACTAATCCACCTATCACTCCATCTATTACAAATCACAATCTACCATAAATTACCTACTTACATTTGTAAAACCTCACTCTAACCTATCCTAACCAATCCCTAATCCTCTTTATGCCTATGCCATCTTCCCATTTCATATCCCAATTTTCCCTACCCAACACTCCTAATCCACCTTAAAATCCCCCTCACCATTGCCCCACTCATCTAATCTTCCAACATAATCCCTATTTCACTAACATTATCAACTCTCTAATCCCACCCTACTATTTAATACCACATCTACTAATTATAATTTCCTAATTACCATTAACTTTACTCTAAATCACCTAGACCTATCTAGTCATCTACTTAACTACCATTACTCTTAACTACATCTAATTAATAACCTTCAACTATCCCCTACCATCTTAACTACCTAGATACATCCCCACTTAACTAAATATTCCTTTCTTCTCCCCTAACACTTACCCATTCTTCCTACCCATAAAAAATCACTAATCATGACACACCCTAAATAGGTGATCCTAATAAAAATGCGAGTCGTGACCTAAAAATTTGATTAACCCACTTCCAACAAAATTTTTAATTATTATCATACCCTTAGTAGTGATTTTGAAAATATCATAAATCTTGACTTGTGATTTTGCTTGACCTTATAGTTAGGTAAAAACTATGAATCCCTAAATCACCACATTACAAAAATATGAATCTACAGTTATGATATTACAATATCATGATTCTATAGTCATGGTATTACAATACCATAAGTTTTGCCACAAAGCTACAAGTCACGATGGAAATGTCACGACTGAGGGCATAGTCATCAATCATAGTATTGTTAAAACAACTTGCCTAGCATATTTTCCCATTAAAAATCACTAAAATTAACTAAAACTAACCGAAATTAATGAAATTATAAAGCTAAGGGTTAGGTAGTCATTGGTGGTCTAGCCTATAGTGCCCTCTAGTGCTCTCATACTCTCTCACCTTGATGGGAAGCTTAGGGAAGCCAGTTCATGATTTTAACTCAGATCTCACTCTCATAAATGACAAAAGGCACAAATGACCCAATTTTTTCTCTTTTTCCCTAATCACCCCCTCCCATACACCCCTAACATTATTTTATTACCATAACCTATGTCCACTCCTATTAAAACCTCCCCTAATTCCAATTAGTCATCTCTCATCATTTCTAATAACATTTGGGGCATACATTTTCTTTTCTATGGTAACCACCTTGATCTCACATTAGAACTACATTAGCCTGAGATATTTTTGGACTATGAAGGTAACACTTAGGCTCACTTTTATGTCTACCAGTCATCCTTTAGCACCGACTCATCCTAGGACTAGTCACTCAACATTCACATATCTATATAAGCTATGGATCTTATGTAAAGTAGCTCCCTCTTGTCAATCAAATGTTGTTATCTCTATTATCTATTTTCAAGACCTCCCTAGAATGTGTCTTTGCTATGGGATTTATCACTACCTTTAACCCATCTCATTTAAATCACATTCATCTTATAAATTAAATCTTTTTCTAGACATTGGTCATTTATCTAGAACCCATCACTAATTAGTTACTTTATCCCCTGACAACTTGGTGTATTTTCAAACCATAAATAACTCTTGGGACATCCCAACCTAGTTTTTGCATCCTACTCTTATCCCACCCTTAGGACATCCATTCGAGTGACCATCCCAGTTGGTTCTCCTCGCATGCTCCCTTGAGGGGGCATCATACCTACTAACTCATTTATGACACCATCTAACATTATTGTTCTTATTTAAAAGACCATTATTATTTTTCTTCACTCCATTCACAATTTATTTTCAAATAGGATTGAAATATATTCACTAAAATTTTCTCACCCTACTAATTCTATTAATTACACTAATTTTTGTTAATCTTATTAATTTAATATTTCCTAGCTAATTTAACTAATAGCCCATTATCCAACATCTCATTTCTACATCCTAAAAACCTTACCCCATTTAAAAACCAATTAATCCCTTCATTAAACCACTAATAATACCTATTTACCCACTAAACTACTCCCTAATCCACTAGCCAATTTAAAAATACAAAAATAATCTACCTACCAAACTACCACCCTATTCTAGCCTCTCCTAAACCCCTAAACCCTAATAATAGATTTATAGAATTGGAGGATTCTATAAATCTCCTCCATTTTATCCCCCTTCCTCTATATCTTTCTATCTAGAGATCTCCATGGAATTAAAAATTCCATGGAAAATCCCTAGCCATTGATTTCTCACTTCATGCCTATATAACCAATCTCACCTCCTCCTTAAAAATAACTTAGAAACTAGAAATATTGAAGCCTAATTTATATCTTGTTTCCATTATCATATTCCTTGCATCCATCCAAAGCCACTATCAAGCACACATACTCATTGGAAGACATTATCACACATCAAGCAAGCAATCCAATAATCTTCAAATTTTGCATCAAACATCTGATGGACAATATTGAAGAGGAATTATAAATAGGTAATGTGATGGTAAGAACATTATTATTGAGCTGATTATCTCTTTTATCCCTTCCTACTTGTGTTTTTAGATTTTAGGTCTTTATTACTAGAATTAGTAATAGGAGTTGAATCTAAATTTTGGCTATATTTACTATTTAAAAAACCATAACAATAAAGCATTAGGTTGATTTTACTTCACTTAAAGATGGAAAATAAGTAATTTATTATTTAACATAGTCCTAAAAGTTTATAAATAGAATAGATGTAGGAATAAACCTTTGATTTTTAATTTATTCTATAAAATTGTATTGTTGTTGTAAATCTTTCTAAGACTTTGATAAATTTATTTATTATGTTTCACTTAGTTTTATGTTACTATTGGGATTTTTTGTTTCTTTTTACCTTACATGGTCTATTTTTAAACCCTTCCTTATATTGGTGGAACCAAACTCTATTTTTTCTATTATATTTTCCATCTTTATATTTATGTGTTATTCTATACAAAACTCTTGCAATCTTATATTTGATGGATGGGGTAGTAAGGGCCACTGATGGTTGGACTCATCTTACTCATTTGTTTTATCTCTCTCATCAGTGATTGTACATTTTTTTAGACTACATTATTGTGTTTAAATAAATCAAAGGCCTAAGAAATATTAAGCGTAGTTTCATTTTATTGTGAAGAAAGTGTTAATTACCTTGTGAGGCATGAAGTCATAATTTAATGAATCTTGATATTAAGTGAAATTTTATACTTTTATCTAAATATAAACCATTATAAATCTAAATCATGAAGATGTCCATCTTTAACTTTGAGTTAAGAAAGACAGAGTAATGATCAATAATGATGATTTGATACATTGGATAAAAATGCCTTATGTATCTCATTCTTAAAAATAGAATTTGAAGTCATGGAATACTATGCATTTTTTTAGCACTCTTGTTATTAATATGGATCATGTTATGGTGTAATATGATTTGTAAAAATGAAATTAAAAACTCATCAATTTTAATTTGAATGTTATGCACACAACATTATAGGTTCTAATTCAATGCTCATATTTCATTATGAATTACAAACAAATTAATGAAATTTCTTTCAAGTATTATATTTTCATTTTGAAAAATATGTAGTAAGGTTGTGTTTGAGTTTGTAGAGTTTAGGTATTAGAACTTTGGATTGATTGAGATATTAAGTAAGGCATCTCAAATCTTATTTTAATATTTTTTATACATATTCTTTGTATTTTTTATAGATTTAAAGTATTTGTATAAATATGGAACACATATCATAAGTTGATATATTTTAAATTGGTTATTAATAATTTTGGTTGTAATTCTTAAAATAGTTTTAGGGAAATATATTTATTTAAATAGGAATGATTTGTGAAAAATATTAAGTTATCTAATGTATGTAAATGAGTATGTTTTAATTTTGTATGTTGAATTCTTTAAATTGGTACAAATTTAATCTAAACAAGAGAAATATTATTATATATGTACTTTACCAAATATGAAGTATTCAATATTTTGCTAAAACCAAGCTGTAATTGTTAATAGTTGGAGTATTTTATCTAGATTGGATACTTTTTTAAAGACTAAACTACTATTATAAATCTATTAATGAAAAACTTATGATTTTAAATTTGGACAGCGTCAACTAGACTTTGATATTACTTAGGCTTTTAAAAATCCTTTTTTGTGGATAAAAGTATTGTAATAAATATAAACATGAATTTTTATGGTTGAGTATTTATGAATGTTATTGAACAAGAATATTATGTAATATTCCTAAGATCAAAACATTCATAAATTATTTTAAAGAGTGCACAAGTAGACATGGCATCTTATAGAGTAATGTTAAGAAATCCTAAAGTTATCAATAATGTATTTTTTTGGGATTATTCACAATCTAAAGAGTACCAACCAACCTTTAATTTTAATTACATTATCAATTATTTTAACACGCTATGATATATGTGAATTTATAATTTTTAAAATTTTGACATGCTTATTTATTACCATATCCTATTAATTTTATGTTATTATGTTTATTTTAAATGGGTAAGGCTTTTTTACAACCTATTCAAAAATTTACCAAGTATCCTGAACTTTTATGAGGTGTACACATAATTCTTATTAACCTATGTAATATATATAGGTAAAGTGATTAAATTTGGAAATATTTTTTCACTATTGAAATTAAATATAGGATATCAGTTCATCACATCAAGAAATTTCAAAATATTTATATTCAAATTTTTGTGGATGCCATACAATTTATTTCATATTGTTCTTACACAATAGTAAAAATTATTCCAAGTGCATGGTGGTTTAACTAATCAATTATACAGTGAGTTAGAGATAATCCATGACATGTCACAAAACTTAGAAATGTCAACTATAAATCTGCATGGATGTGGTGTGATAAAAATATCCATGTAGGGCATGTGATAAGTTTCAAGAGTTATACTAGGCATAAGAGAATTGTGTATAAATGAATTTTTATGGAGTAAGATGGTAGTGCAAAATAATTTTCTAGGTGAAAGGAATTCTATGCAACATTTCTTTTATACTTGTGTGCACATGCAAAGGATGCAATATGAAGGAACCTAAGATAATTTGTGTGAAATTTACATATTTGTGAAAATAATAAGTGTTCATAGTTATAAATTTGTGTACTAGACATTTTTATTTTCTTAAAAAATAATGACATGTATTACATCATTGTGTAATTATTAGAAATAAACTTGAATTTGTTGAGTGTTTTATCACTTTGCTTGATCATCATACTACCCTACTTTGATAGTTATTAATATTTAATTTATGCCATGGTAGGTGTGTGTTGGTTAGTTCAATGATAAACTCATTATCTATAGGTAAAAATTGTTTGGGATCAAAATATAAGGATGTTTTATCACTTATGGATCAATAAGTGGAGAGAATTAAGGATTAAAAATCTTGACATTGAATATTGTTTTCATGCTCAAGTATAAAGGAAGATAAATAATGAATACATTCTCACTAGTTGTGTAGAGAATGGTGTGAGGACCATATCATAGTAGTTTGATATTCCAGTGTTGACCCTTAAAGCATTCCTTCTGAAGGTGCAACCATATCTTATCATCAAGTCATAATGCATGAGGATTATGATGCATGCCATGGTTATCATTATATATTTTTTAAGATCAAGATAAAATATTATGAACATAAATATGAGTAGCTTATATGTGGTACAAAAAATCTCTTTCCCATATTTTTTTCTTATGTGAATGAATCATTGTCAATTATTATGTAGTAGGAATTTTATAGTGGTGTTAAAGGTTATAACCTAATATATGTATAAAATGTACTATACCCCATATAGCTATGGAGGACTCTATTATAGGAATTTTAGATGTAAAAAATTTGGTTATCCCATGTATGATCATACACATTATTGTAGCTTTGAAAAATATGAACAAATGTGCAGCTAAAAATTTTCATCTAACCATTTATCTATGGATGAGGTGTTATTAACTAATCCAATTGTGTACCCATCAAATGCCACAATTACTCCCAAAATTTACTCACTAGGATAATATACTAAGGTGATATTATGTATTTTGGGAATCAAAAGTGAACCCATACATGAATAAATAAATATTTCACAATGTCAGCTACATCAATGTATATATTTTAAGAAACCATTATAGAAAACCTATTCACTACAATGAATACAATATCATGATTGTGCATCATTCAAATAAATCCACTCAAAAAATCCATGCTAATAGATTAGCATGGCCTAAATGGAACTAGTAACATATGTAAATTCCTAACTTACTATTATTGAGATTTTCAATGTTGAACTTAATAAAAGACTTGATGTTGAACTCCTTATCAATGAGTATATGTAGATAGTATATGTACTATTAGGTGTGGACTCTAGCTATCTTCCAAGATTAGAGGTTAAAATTTTGATTTTATTTCAATCAGGTTTTAGATCTTATTCTTTGTATCCCTGATGGTATGGGGGATTGCAAGGGGGGAACCCCCTTTGGGTCCTAGGGGGATGACCCCCCCTGATAGGGGGTCACGTACCCTAGTGGAGGTTCAACGATAATGTCCCCAAAGTAAATTTTTTATTAAAATCACCTTTCAAAATTGTAATTTCATAGTCAATCTGAGCCATTTATTAAAGGTTTCTAGATCTGATGGTAGAGTTAAATTTAGGTGTTTTTTTTGCTAAAATATATTAATACATGGCTAAGATGAAAAAAAAACATAGATTGTACATAAAGAGGAGGTAAAGAAGGTAGAGAGGTGTAACAAGTTTTGTTGTAGGATTTGTTTCTCCCTTGTATTGCTAGAAATAGTATAATAGACAAGTTTGGTGGATGTAGCCCATCTTGGGTGAACCATGTTAAATCTAGTGTCTCCTATTTTGTGCATGTTATTATTATTTTCTATATGTTTGAAAGATTCATTTCACAATTTCTCTTGTATGTGATTTGGGGATAAATCTATGTTTTATTTTATCCTAACGAGTGGTATCAGAGTAAAGGTTTTATTTGCATAATTTTAAATCATAGGAAGAAAAGGGTTTGACCTCGAGTGGGAGCTATGATAGATGAAAATAAATCTAAGGTGAAGAAGTTCAATAGAAAGAAATTTGAATTGTGGAAGATGTAGATGGAGGATTAACTTTACTATAAGGACCTATATTTTCCATTAGGAGGGTAAGCCAAGAAGCCATCGACAATGTCAAATGAAGCTTGGGAACTATTAGATCAAAAAACCCTTGGAACCATACAGTTATGCCTTGCATCTTATGTAGCATTCAACATAGAAAAATTAAAAAAATAGGTCTTATTAGAACATTAGGCAAGTTATATGAAAAATCCTCTACCTCAAATAAAATATTTTTGATGAAAAAATTATTTAATATGAAAATGTCTAAAAATGGTTTAGTACTAAATCATTTAAATGAGTTTAACATGATTATTAGTTAGTTAAATTCTATAAATATTGAATTTGATGATGAATTTATGGATTTTCTCATTCTTTATTCCTTACCTAAAATTTGGAATAGCTTGGTAATGGAAGTAAGCAACTCTATGTCTAATAATACTAAACTAAAGTTTGAAGATGTGGTGGGTGTTATCCTAAGTGAAGAAATGCAAAGGAAAAGCATAGGTGAAACATCCATATCTATAAACGCATTAACAATATAGAATAGAGGAAGGTATAAGAATAAAAGAAGAAGAAATAGTGGAAAATCAAAATGGGGTGCAAGATCTAAATCAAGAGGCAAGATGGAATGTTGGATTTGTGTCAAGCTAAGACACATAAAGAAAGAGTGTTGGTTTCAAAAGGATAAATTAGGTAAGGACCAATAGGAAGGTAATAGAGAATCAAATGTATTAGGTGATGTACTACAAGATGATCTTATACTTTCTTTGGATAATATTGTTGAATTGGGTTTTATATTCAAGTGTTTCTTTTCATGTTACCCCTCATAAACATTATTTTATAGATTACATTCAAGGTAATTATGGGAATGTTTACCTTGGTGATGATGAAACTTGTAGTATTTTTAGAAAAGGAAGTGTTTAGGTTAAATTACAAAATGGAAACACTTAGATGCTAAAGAATGTCAGGCATATTCCAAGGTTGAGGAGAAATTTGATCTCTATAAGGCAGCTGAGTAGTGAGGATTATATGATCACATTTATAGCCAAATCATGGAAGTTTACAAAGGGTTCTATGGTGGTTGTAAAAGGTAATAAAGTAAGAAATTTATAAGTGTCTATAGATAATGTTAATTCATCTTGTGTTATAGCTACCGTAGGTAAAGATATAGCTTTGTGGCATTATAAACTTGGCCACATGAGTGAAAAGGGAATGAAGACCCTATATGCAAAAGATAAACTATCAGGTTTGAAAGAATTAGATCTAGAATTTTGTGAGAATTATGTATATGGAAAATAAAAACATGTGAGGTTTCTTAGAGTTGGATCAAATAGGAAGGATCAAAATTTAGAGCTTGTGCATATGGATATATGGGGACTAGCTCAAGTATCTTCACATAGTGATTCAAATTATTATGTTACTTTTATTGATGATGCAAGTAGGAAGGTTTGGGTATATTGTATAAAAAAAATTGATGTTTTTGATACATTCAAGAAATGGAAAGCTTTAGTTGAAAATTAAATAGGTCTAAAACTAAAATGACTCTAATCAGATAATGGAGGTGAGTATTATAGTAACACTTTTAACAATTACTTTTCAGAAAGTGGAATGCATCGATAGAAAATAGTTCTAGGAACACCACAACAAAGTAGTATGTCAAAAATAATCAATAGGACTATTATGGAGAATTCTAGATGCATGAGATTTCATATAGATTTGACTTTATAGTTTTGGGTAGATGTTATAACTACTACAATTTATTTGATAAATAGAGGGCCTTCAATTACTTTGGATGGTGGAATACTAGAGGAAGCATAGACTAGAAAGAATGTAGATTATTAATTCCTAAGAGTTTTTGGTTATGAAGCATTTTATTATATTGACAAAGATCATAGAAATAATTTAAAATCTAAGTCTCAAAAATTCACATTTATTGGTTATGGAACTGATGACTATGGATTCTGGTTGTAGAATTTGGAAGATAAAAAAATAATCAGGTGTAGAGATGTTATGTTCCATGAAAATGTCATGTACAAGGACCAATTGTAGGAAAATAAGAAATAAGAATCCAAAAGGGAATATATAGTATTAGAAGACATTACATAAAAATATGTCCCAAAGGTTCTTGATTAAAATGTGCAATAGGAATAGGTACCTCAAACCCCTATTAGAAGATCTTTAAGAGTAAGTAGACCACCTGATCATTTTTTTCCTTTATATTATTTATTACTTAATGATGGTGTTGAACTATAAATATATGAAGAATAATTTAATATTGATGCCAAGGACAAGTGGGAGTAAGCTATGGATGAGGAGTATGATGCTCTAATGAAAAACTAGACATGGGATTTGGTGGAGCTTCCCAAAGAAAATAAGGCATTGTTGAATAAGTAGGTATACAAGATAAAGGGGGAGAATGAAGGAAAAATAAATTCAAGGCTAGAATGGTGGTTAAAGGTTTTACACAAAAGAAAAGTATAGACTTTGACAAAATATTTTCTTCTATAGTTAAAATGATGTCTATAAGAACTATTTTAAGTTTGGTAGCAGTAGAAGATTTTCACCTTGAACAATTAGATGTGAAGACTGGATTCCTTCATGGTGACTTGAAGGAGGAATATATATGGAAAAACCAAAGGGATACAAAGTCAAAGGTAAGAAAAAAATGGTGTGCAGGTTGAAGAAGAATTTGTATGGCCTAAAACAAACTCCAAGATAGTGGTATTTGAAATTTGATAGTTTTATGACAAAATAAGGTTATTGTAGATGTCATTCATACCATTGTTTATATTTTAAAAATTTAAAAAGTAGAAGCTACATTATTTTGCTTTTATATATAGATGATATGCTTATAGCTAGTTCCAACATGCACAATATTAATGTACTCAAGAAATAGTTAAGTGATAGTTTTTCTATGAAGGATTAAGGTGAAGCTAAATAAATCCTTGGTATAAGGATAACTAGAGATAGAAATAATAGGAAGCTAAAATTATCACAAGGAGAGTACATCAAAAAATTTCTAGAAAGATTTAATATCCATGATGAAAAATTAGTTGGGACACCTTTAGCTACACACTTTAAATTAACAAAGGAACAATGTCCTAAAACATAAGAAGAAAAGAACCTGATATCTAAAATTCCATACTCATCAGTAGTTGGTAGTTTAATGTATGAAATGATGTGTATGAGGCTAGAAATTGTACATGTAATGGGAGTGGTGTTCCTTTATTGAGTGATCCAAGAAATTAACATTAGAAGGAATTGAAATGGATCCTTCATTACTTAAGAGGGACCATAGATACAATGTTAAACAATGGTAGATCAGATGTGACATTATAGGGATTTGTTGACTCAGATATGGTAGGTGACTTGGATGGTAGAAGAAGCACTATAGGGTATATTTTTATATTAGGTGGTACAATAGTTAGTTGGGTACACAGTTACAAAAAGTTTTGGCACTTTTAATCATAAAGGCTAAGTATATTGCTGCTACAGAAGCAAACAAAGAAATAATTTGGTTATAGAGGTTGATGGAAGAATTAGGACATAGTCAAGAAATATGTACTCTATCTAGTGACAATCAGAATGCAATCGATCTAGCCAAAAACTCAACTTTTCACTTCAGAACAAAACATATTTAGTTGTGGCATCATTTCATTAATTTAGTGATAGAGGAAGAGTAACTAAAATTGGAGAAGATATATACCAGAAAAAATCCTATAGATATGATGACCAAGGTAGTTACAAGAGAAAAGTAAATATTTGTTCAATTTCAAATGGTCTTCATGGATGATAACTAAATTAATGAACTTGTCTAGGTCTAAATAATATAGTGGATGCCATAGCAGTGGAGTTGCTGCAATCAATCTCTAAGGGGGAGATTGTTAGGTGTGGAGCCTAATTGTCTTCCAAGATCAAAGGTTAAAATTTTGATGTTATTAAAGTTGGGTTTTGGATCCTATTCTTTGTATTCCCAATGACATGGGGGTGGGGGGGGGGGGTGGTGGTTATAGGAAACCCCTTTATGGGGTCTTAGGGGGTGACCAACCTAATTGGGGGTCCAGGGGCTATTCACCTTGGTTGGGGTTTGGGGGCAATGCCCCCAAAGTGAAAATTTTATTAAAATTTCCTTATAAAATTTCCTTATAAAATTTTAATTTTGTAGTCAATCTAGGCCATTGATTAAAGGTTTCTATATTTGACTATAGAGGTTATGTTTAGGTGTTTTTCCCCCTAAAATATATTGATACATGGTTGAGATGAAAAAAAAATAGAATATACACACAAAGGAGGCAAAGAAGGTAGAGATGTGTAATAGGTTTTGTTGTAAGATTTGTTTATCCCTTATATTTCTATAAATAATATACTAGACAAGTTTGGTGGATGTAGTCCATCTTGGGTGAACCACATTAAATCTAGTGTCTCCTATTTTGTGCATGTTTATGATTATTTTATATATATTTGATTGATTCATTTCATTATTTATCTTGTATGCAATTTGGGAATAAATATGTGTTTTATTTTATCCTAACAAGTGATATCAGAGAAAAGGTTTTATTTGCATAATTTTAAATCATAAGAAGAAAAGGTTTTGACCTCGAGTGGGAGTTATGGTGGATGAAAATGAATCTAAGGTGGAGAAGTTAAATGGATAGAACTTTGGATTGTGGAAGATGCAGATGGACGATTACCTTTACCAAAAGGACCTATATTTACCATTGACAGTGTAAACCAAGAAGTTATCAATAATGTCAGATGAAGCTTAGGAACTATTGGATCACAAAGCCCTTGAAACTATATGGTTGTGCCTTGCATCTTCTATATCATTCAACATATCAAAAGAAAAGAAAATATAAGACCTTATGAGTGAATTATACAAGTTATATGAAAAACCCTTTGCCTCAAATATAATATTTTTGATGAAAAAAATTATTTAATATGAAAATGTCTAAAAATGGTTTAGTACTAGATCATTTAAATGAGTTTAACATGGTTACTATTTAGTTACATTCCATATATACTAACTTTGATGATGAATTTATGGCTTTTCTTAATCATTATTCCTTCCCTAAAAGTTGTAATAGCTTAATAATGGTAGTAAGAAACTTTGTGTCTAATAATGCTAAACTAAGGTTTGAAGATGTTGTGGGTGTTATCCTAAGCAAGGAAATGTGAAGGAAAATCATAGGTGAAACATCCATATCTAAAAATGCATTAACAGTGGAGAATAAAGGAAGTTAAAATAATAGAAGAAGAGGAAACTATGGAAAATCAAAAGGGGGTGCAAGATCTAACTCAAGAGGTAAGATGAAATGTTGGATCTGTGGCAAGCCATGACACACAAAGAAAGAGTGTTGGTTTCAAAAGGATAAATTAGGTAAGGACCAACAAGAAGGTAATAGAGAATAAAATGTAGTAGGTGATGTATTATAGGATGTTATTATACTTTCTTTGGATAATATTTTTAAATCTTGGGTTTTAGATTCAGGTACTTTTTTTCGTTCTACCCCTCATAAACATTACTTTATAGATTATGTTCAAGGTAATTATGGAAATGTTTACCTTAGTGATGATGAACCCTATAGTATTGTTAGAAAAGGAAGTGTTCAGTTAAATTACAAAATGGAAACACTTGGGTGCTAAAGGATGTCAGACATGTTCCAAGCTTGAGGAGAAATCTAATCTCTATAGGGTAACTAGGTAGTGAGGGTTGTATGGTCACAATTATGACCAAATCATGGAAGGTTACAAAGGGTTCTATGGTGGTTGAAAAAGGTAAGAAAGTAGGCAATTTATATTTATCTATAGATAATGTTAATTAATCTTTTGATGTAGATACTATAGGTAAATATGTAGCTTTGTGGCATTATAGACTTAGCCACATGAGTGAAAAGAGAATGAAGACCCTACATGCAAAAGATAAACTACTAGGTTTGAAAGAATTGAATCTAGACTTTTGTGAGCACTGTGTATATGGGAAACAAAAATGTGTGAGATTTCTCATGGTTGAACTAGACAAAAAGGACTAGAAGTTAGAGCTTGTGCATATGAATGTATGGGGAATAGCTTAGGTATCTTCACTTTGTGGTTTAAATTATTATGTTACCTTTACCTTTATTGATGTTGTAATTAGGAAGTTTCGGGTATAATATATAAAAATGAAATATGATGTTTTTGATACATTTAATAAATGGAAAGCTTTAGTTGAAAATGAAATAGGTTTAAAACTAAAATTTCTTAGATTAGATAATAGATGTGAGTATTGTAGTAATGCTTTTAACAATTATTATTCAAAAAGTGGAATTCATAGATAGAAAATAGTTCCAAGAACACCATAATAGAATGATGTGTCAGAAATAATTAAGAGGACTATTATGGAGTGCGTCAGATGCATGAGATTGCATACATGTTTGCCTTTATAGTTTTGGGTAAATGGTGTAACTACTATAGTTTAACTGATAAATAGAGTACCTTCAAGTGATTTGGATGGTGGAATACCAGAGGAGGCATGGACTAGAAATAAGGTAGATTATTCTTTTCTAAGAGTTTTTGGTTGTGAGGCATTTTATTATATTAACAAAGATCATAGGAATAAGCTAGAAGCTAAATCTAAAAAATACACATTTATTGGTTATGGAATTGATGACTATGGATTCTAATTGTAGAATCTGGAAGATAAGAAAATAATTAGGAGTAGAGATGTGTTCCATGAAAAAGTCATGTATAAGGAATAGTTACAAGAAAAGAATCATGAAGAATCCAAAAAATAATATACAGTATTAGAAGACATTATAGAAAAACATGTCTCAAATATTTCTAATCAAAATGTGCAATAGGAACAGGTAACTCAAACCCCTATTAGAAGATCTACAAGATTAAGTAAACCACCTAATCATTTTTCTCCTCCTTTATATTATTTATTACTTACTGATGTTGGTCAGCTAGAAAGCTATGGAGAAGTAGTGCAGATTGATGCCAAGTCTAAGTGGGAGCAAGCTATGGATGAGGAGTATGATGCTCTAATGGAAAACCAAACATGGGATTTGGTGGAGCTTCCCAAAGGAAAGAATGCATTGTTGAATAAGTGGGTATATAGGATAAAGGAGGAGAATGAAGGAAAAAATAAAATTAATGCCAAAATGGTGGTTAAAGGTTTTACACAAAATAAAGGTATAGACTTTGATGAAATATTTTTTCTAGTAGTTAAAATGACTTCTATAAGAACTATTTTAAGTTTGGTAGTAGTAGAATATTTGCACCTTAAAAAATTAGATGTGAACATTGAATTATTTCATGGTGACTTGGAAGAGGAAATATATATGAAAAAACCATAGGTATATGAAGTCTAAGGCAAGGAGAAAATGGTGTGCAAGTTGAAGAAGAGTTTGTATGGCATAAAAAAAACTCCAAGATAGTGGTATTTCAAATTTGATAGTTTAATGATAAAATAGGGTTATTTTAGATGTCATTCAAAACCATTGTGTATATTTTAATAGTTTTGAAAATGGTAGCTACATTATTTTACTTTTATATGTAGATGATATTCTTGTAGCTGGTTCCAACATGCACAATATTAATGTACTCAAGAAATAGTTAAGTGATATTTTTTCTATGAAGGATCTAGGTGTAGCTAAATAGACCCTTGGTATGAGGATAACTAGAGATATAAATAATAAGAAGCTAGAATTATCATAAGGAGAGTACATCAATAAAGTCTTGGAAAGATTTAATATGCAGGAAGTAAAATCAATTGGGACACCTTTGGATACACACTTTAAATTAACAAAAGAAAAATGTCCTTAAACATAAGAAAAAAAAGAACTTGATGTCTAAAATTCTATACTCATCAGTAGTTGGCAGTTTAATGTATGTAATGGTGTGTACAAGGCTAGACATTGCACATGAAATTAGAGTGGTGAGTAGGTTCATGAGTGATTCAAGAAAGGAAAATTGGAAGGATTTTCGTTACTTAAGAGGGACCATAGATAAATAACAACTATAATTGGATAAGATACATAGTAGTAAAAATCTTGTAGATATGATGACCAAGGTAGTTACATAAGAGAAGTTAAAGATTTGTTTAGCTTCAATTAGTCTTCATGGATGATAATTAAATTAATGAACTTGTCTAGGTGTAGATAGTAAATTGGATGTAGTAGTGGTGGAGTTTTTGCAATCAATCTCAAAGTGGGAGATTGTTAGGTGTGGAGATTGATTATCTTCCAAAATTAGAGGTTAAAATTTTGATATTATTTCAGCTAGGTTTTAGACCCTATTCTTTGTATCCTTGATGGTGTAGGGGGTTGTAAGAGGGGAACCCCCCTTTTAGTGTCCTAGGGAAGATGTATCCCCAATGGGGGGTCTAAGGGCCACACACCCTAGTGGGAGTTTGGGGGCAACATCCCCGAAGTGAAAATTTTATTAAAATTACCTTGTAAAATTATAATTCCATAGTCAATATCGGCCATTGATTAAAGGTTTCTAGATTTGATGGTAGAGGCTATGTTTAGGTGTTTTTAACCTAAAATGTAGTGATACATGGTTCAAATGAAAAAAACATAGATTGTACATAGAGAGGAGGCAGAGAAGGTAGAGAGATGTAACAAGTTTTATTACAAGATTTGTTTCTCCCTTGTATTGATAGAAATAATATACTAGACAAGTTTAGTGGATGTAGCCCATCTTGGGTGAACCACATTAAATTTGGTGTCTCCTATTTTGTGTATGTTTATGATTATTTTCTATATGTTTTATTGATTTGTTTCATAGTTTCTATTGTAAGTAATATGGGGATAAATTTGTGTTTTATTTTATCCTAACATGTGAACTATAATGCAATTTTTTTTGTCATGTTGAACTATCATGAATTATTAGTTTAGTGTGAATCCCATAAGAGTATTTAGTAAGGTTAAACATGAGGAACATTTAGGTTATTGATATTTTATATAAGTTATTCAAACAAGTATAAATCATTAACCTATTTAACATGGGTGATGTTGGTGTAGTAATTTGTAAATTTTATCTCAACTATGTAAAAAATTAACCAATTTTTCAAATTGTCATTGCACATGTCCAACACTATGATGAACACATGTATTGGTAGCTTACTAATTAAATATACTACCTTGTTATCCTTTCCAATGTTTTTATTTATCAATAGGTGGAACTATATGAGGTGATTCATCCACTTCATGTGGAGGGTAATATCTAATTATATTTGTGTTTTTATAAAATGAAGTGTCTTGTGATAAAAATGAATAACTATATCCTTCCCCAATATATAGTAGTGGAATTATTTAATTGCTTGAATAATAGTGTAAAACTATTTTTCATAGGTATAATACCATTTAAATGTGTATATAAATGTCTTTGAGTGATATAAAAATGAATGTCATGTTGGATGGGTACTACACCAAGTGAATAATTAGAGGAATCAATGTGAAGTTTGAAAGAATGTGTAATGTCATGCATTATGATCATAGACACTGTGTATATTTATTTCTTGAGAGCCTCAAAACCAAAATTTCACCTAAGTCTAGTGAAAATTGGCATTGTCACCTATTTTGAAAATGAGGAGTTAAGACATGAAAAATACCAAAGAATAAGCTATGGTAGAAGTTTTCAAGTACAACAAAACTCCTCAATTATTTAAGATTTCATAGAGTTGGAAAAACTTGGATCACTTTTATATTTTATAGATCTACATGAATTATTTCATGGTGAATGATGTATCCTAGGATATAGGTCTACATGGTTCCAAAGGTAAAATTGATCATTTGGATTATAACTTGTGTTGGCGCTAGATGTCTATGAACATGCAAGATGTTCTCCACATGGTCTTACTAAATCTTACTAAATATGATAATGTAATCCAAGTAGATTATGATGAAGGACTTAAGGAAGGGTCTAAGTAGAATATCCATCAAGCACATGAATTTTTATAATGCACTAGTCATGATGAAAGGTACAACCAATCATTCATGCAATCCTTCCTTTGTTTTAAAATTTGTCTTCCAAATTTCTTTAGTATGGACCAAACCTTAGTGGTAAATTGAATTCAGATTGAATTTTTAATTTTTGTGCACCATAAAGCTGGTTTAAGAGTTCATCTATGTGTTACAATGGGTATTGATTCTTCAATATTATTTTATTTAGTACATTATAATGTGTGTAAAATTTTTAGGACCAATGTAAGTAAAAGTGGAATCTCACAAAGAGGATAAATATATTTGATCTTTCCCATATTTAAATGTTCATGTATTTAGAATCATAAATCATTTTTTTCCAAAAATTATATACAATACAAAGTGATATTTTGAAGAGGAGATCTAGGAGCCAAATCTATATTGTGTTTTAATATGTAGTGTGTTGTAAGACCTTTCGGATATGAGAAGACTTAATTATGTTACCACAATTGATCATTGAGCTATTTTCATTGTGATATGTATTCCACAAAGTGTGCTACCAATGATTTATGTATTTATTTCATGGGTGTCTCCATAAAAAACATGATAAACATGAGACTATGCTTTTTCAATTTGATTTTATGGCATTGCATGGTAGAGACGAAGGTGAATTTACTCATTGGATTAGCCTCTAATAGGTTATGTTAGAATATTTAATGTCTAAGTTGTGTAATTATAAGACCCTTAGTACATTATTATGTAATTAAATAATAATTATTTATTATTTATTAACATGGTTTAAAAACCTCATGTAAATAAATAATAAAACATGAATTATTTATTACTTATCAGTAAAAATAATACATTATTGTTTATTATTTATCAATATTTTAAATGTTCTCGAGATGGTTGGACTTGTTGGTTACAACCATCCCCTCCCTTTAATTTTCACTATAAAATATGGTTTACCCCTATTATTCAATCATCTTTGAGGAATTAAAAATATCTCAGGTGAACAAAGAGTTTTGTGAAGGTCATTCTATGAAGAAGTGAGAAGGAATAATTTTTGTATTGGGGTTATTTGTTTCTCAATTATATGAATAATCACCATGGTTTTTTACCTCTTTGAGGTTTTCCATGTTAAACCTTATGTTTATTGATCTAGTTATTCTATCATGCTTTACTTATTAATTTCATTTTAGATCTTATCATGGGTGCATTGATATATACAAACATACATAAATAAATAAATAAATAAATAAATAAATAAATAGTCTATCAATTCTTACATGACATAGCAAGCTTAGTGGATTTAATTGGCAAGCATATTGCATTGAGTTGAAATAATATATATTTTATTCAATTGTGTGTGTGTGTGTGTGTGAGAGAGAGAGAGAGAGACTGAGGAAGAATTTCTAGATATCCAACTAATATCTCTCAATTGTTTTGAGGTGTTTGAATTAACAAATAAGTATCTATAATTATGAACTAGTCCTTCTAGAGATCTACCAAAAAATTATTCCTCTATGTCATACATAGGCTTCAAAGAGGCTTATAAAATGCACAAGATAGCTAGTCCATTCACTTCTATGTGGCATCTTAGTGATAGTTTGGATTTTCAAAGCTTGTACAACTCATTTGTTCATTCATCTAAACAATAACTTGCTCATCTGATCAATCCATGTAAAGAGTTTGGTATGTGGTCCAAATTTTGCCAATAGTTACCAAAGTTTCATGCAAGTTGATGACCTATTCTAGCTATTGTAAGATTTTCTCCTTTGCTTAGGCATGCCATGTCTATCTACAAGTAAAAGGTTTTTTCATATAGTTTTGAAAAGTATTTTAAAAATATTTCATTTTTTTAATTTCTTATTTTTCATGCATGGTGGGGCCCCACCCTTGTTTAAATTTTTTTTAATCTAACAATTAAAAAAATCACTTATTGAAAATTCATGCACTATATATTAAAACCATATTTTTTTATTAAAAAATATTAGAAAATTATAGTTCATATATCACTTACTATATATAAATTCTTAAGAAAGCTTTTCGAAGGGTTGGCGGTGGTAATTTTGCTTAAAAATTACAACTAAGGAGGTCTAAAATTCAAAACTTGCTAAATTCAATATTATTTAACTTGGTCAAGTTACTTTTTCAAATTTAATTTTATTTGAATGTTGTTATTGATTTGCTTGTCAATGTTTCACATGTCTAAAACCTTAGTTGACCTATCAAACTTATTTTGACTTTCGACCTAGTGAATATTTTGATAAATATAACCACATAACTAATCGATCTTTAGGTTTTAGCACCTTATAGACACATTTACATTGTCAATTTTGTGTTTTGAAACTTCCTAATATTATTTTTATAAATATTGTAATAATAGTGTCTAGGTAGTCATTTTAAGTGTGACTCTTTTGATACCTACTTTTGTGTAATTATAAATCAATTTTTTGCATTAGTTGAATTATTTAAAAGGAACTAACAACTCCCTAATCTCCTCATCAAAATGGTATTGATAAAAGGAAAAACCATGCCATCATAGAAATGGTTAGAACATGTTGCAATCTTCAAATGTTCCTAAATTTTTATGGGCCAAAGCCATGAATACTACTATGCATATGATGACTAGAATCTTTGCTTAATATTTTCATTTTTCTACATCAAAAATTTATGTATGTATATATCATTTAATTTGTTTTTATAAAACTATTTTGTTGTTACTTTAGAGATACTAACTATATTGATAGTGTCTCATCTACATTGTATTTGTTAGTAAAATGATTTATTATTGATTCTTGAAAAATAACACATTTTAATTATATTTTAAGAGATATATTTGTCTTAAATGATAAATCAAATATATATATATATATATATATATATATATATATATATATATATATATATATATATATATATATATATATAATGATTATTTTTAATTCAATTAATATTAAAATAAATTATATGAATAACATCATACTTAATTTGACAAAATGATCATGTTTTAGATGTTGCATTTGGTAAGAATATCATGTTTAGTGAGTTTAGATCTTTTTTATTTTAATTGCTTAGATACTCTTATTTTATTGTTTTATCATTTGATTGTTTATGCTAACATCCTTATATGCTTCATTTGATAATAATATATGTTATGAAATACAAAGTGTAAATAGATTTTTTATTATTGGCTCTTCATCATTTAATTTACTAAGCGTTCTATTCATACATATTTAAATTTATTTGTTTCAGTCTCATATATAGTTTATTAGATGATGACATTTCATGCCAAAATTATCCATATTTGATGTATGAGAGATTATAACTCAATATTTTGTTGAAGAATATTAAACTTGAAAAGATTTTGGATAAAACTCAAATGATAAAATGAGTTATTGATAATATGATATCTAATATTTGGTTAAATATAGTATCATATTATTAGTAAATTATTATATGTGTATTGCATGACATTGGGGACGCTCATCTTATCAATATTGGAGACATCCAATAATGAATTGCATACAATAATTTATGTTTTTTTTACTAACTTTATAATCAAAGTAGTGAACTTGTTTGCCTAAAAAATGATGTGATTGTTTTAAAATGTGTTTTACCATAGAAAAACATGTCATATTTTTATGTATGTGGTTATTGTGATGGTAAACATATTATTCTATCATGAATCTATATTTGTATGTGTTTAATTTTTGTGTAGGTGTACAACACCACCAAAACATTAATCATATCAACTTTTATGTGCATTTTATCTGATAAAAAGTCCTCAATGGTGATATTGATCTATAGTTATATCCTACATATGAACAAGTGGTAGATATATTTACAAAACCACTTGGTGCTATCAACTTTTGTCACTTTCATGAAATGCTAGGCCTCTCATAGTTTCCATTGAGGAAGAGTGTGCATGATAATGCCATTTTCTAATGGCTATGTGTTTCTTCTTCATCTCTATACTTCTTGTCATTGTATACCATTGTAAAATTCTTGTGAAAGTTATGTTATTTAAGTAAACTTCATGTAGAAGTTTTAGTTTTTTTAACCCAATACATTAAAATCATATTTTGTAATGGAGGCCTTTATGTTATAAAAGGCTCAAAAAATGTTTAGTGATTATTCATGAGAAACTATGAGATGTAGTCTCACAATCATGCTAGCCTAAACTTACTTTGGAGTAGTTTATGGATTATAATTTATTTTATTTCAAATGGTGATTTTTGGCATGATTAAGGTTTTAAAAATTCTTTAATTTTGCACATAGTATAATTCCTTTATGGTGACTAATGAGGCCAGGATATGCCTGCTAAATGTATAATAAATGACCTCATCTTACTCTTTCTTTCTATTAAGTTTGATTGCATTTTGTGACTTTTATTTTGATCTGATATGAGTTAGGATGTAATTATCCATCTTTTGTTGATTGCAATTCTAACATTTAAAAAGCTCTATAATTCCTAATAAGTGTTTTGGAAAATTCAAGTTTTGTAATAAAATAGGTCATCATCAGGCTGAAGAATAAATATGAAGTGGATTACATGTTTTTGAAAGCATTGGAATCAATACAACTTAGTTTTGGAACCCCTCCATGCTATTTCAAGTAGTCACATTTTTGGACTTAGTTCTGGAACTCTATATTTAGCTCTAGAATTATTTGAATTAGCTCTGATACTCTTACAAATAAGCTCCAAAACTTTCACAGTTAAACATGGAACTGATAAATATCTATTCCAAATGGCTAGTGATCTGTCAAATCAATGATCCCATTAAATTAAGAACAAAATTTTGATTTCCATACTTGCAGATCTAAGACATTTATCACACAATTAGATAACTAGCCATGTCTTATTCAACATCTATTCTGGTCATGATTCAGCTCCATCGTATCCATGAAATAGTTATAGTAGTCAATGCACCACAAGTAAAAGAATATATATACAGAGCTGGGAATTTAAGAAAAGAGAGTAAAAAAAATAATTGAAGAATATAGGGATAAGGATAAAATAGTACATCTTTGTAATATAGAACATTTTATTAATGAAACATCCATTTCTATTTTGAAAAAGAATTAAGTTATTCAGTCTTGTTTTTAGGCGGAGCAAGGGCCCACTCCTCCAAGAACCAGGATCTTCATTTTTGGTCGGTATTTATATTTTATTCTCAAAAGCAAATAGGTAGCTCTGTTAAATTTATAAATGCTTCTAACTCCTTAAGTTAAAATTTGTTGTAGATTTGCCCCTGCAGGTGTTCTAGATTAAATTCTCATTTCTTTGCAATCATTTTCCAAGCATTCTGCAAAAGTGTGTTTATTTCTAGCAATCTATTTCATTATACAAATGTGTATTTATTTCCAACAATCTATTTCATTCTGCAAACGTATATTTATTTCCAACAATCTATTTCATTATGCAAACATGTGTTTACTTCTAGCAAATTCATTTCTGCAACGTGTGTTTACTTTCATCAATTTTCATAGTTTGATTCCAATAAGGTTTTAACCAAGAAGTCCTTAAGACATAAAAAAAATCCCTCAAAACAAAAGAAAAATATAAATACCTACAATCAATTACTAAATTTCTAAGATTCTTCTTGTTGCATATAGCTTTAGACACAGCCCTAGTTAAATACGACATCAACAAAAAGTTGATTAAATGAAGGGCATAACGACACCCATCATTTTTGGTGCCATTGTTGGGGATCCACTAGTTGGAATTTTCTAATTAGGTGTCAACAAGAGAAACAATCATACATTTAACAATTAAATAAAATTTCCATAAAGTTATCACAAAATTTATGAGTAGACCATGAGACTCCAAGGGTATATTTTTCCCCAAAATATTTGAACAAGAATTTTCATCACCCTTCAGTTTAAATAAGTAAGTTGAGCAAGAATTGGAGGCACCATTATCTCCTACATGACAATAAGCAAAATTTCCATCTTTGAAATTTTTTGGATCAGTCACCAGAAGTAAGTAAAACTTTAGAGAGGAGGATTATTTCTCAAGATCCATTGAGGGAAAGTTTTGATTCTCAATTGAGTAGTCAACCTCCTACTCCTAACTTTTCACCATCCCCAAAGCAGAACATATACCACATTGACTGGGAAAAGGGACTAGAAAATACTAGAGACATAGCATGATAAGCTAGAAGAGAACCTGAGAGAACATTTACCTATCCCATTCAGATAGAGGATGATGAAAACACTATGAATAACATTTCACCTACACACTTACCCACATTTAGAGGAATTTCATTTGAGGATTCTGACTAATTTCTATTTGAGTTTAAATTACTATGTCATACTTATGATTACAAGACTAGATAATCAAAAAATCAAGTTGTTTCCATCTACTCTGAAGGATGCAACAATGAGGTGGTTTATGGGATTAACATCTAATTTTATTACCAATTAAGAACAAATGGAAACTATCTTCCTAGACAAATGTCAAGATTATTGTAGAGGAAGAAATAGAAAGGAGAAATTTTTAAAAATCAAACAGGAAGAAGATAAAAATATGGAAGATTATTTGGATAGATTCCTCTTTGTGAGCAAAAGATGTGGATTTGTACTTCAAGAATATTTAAGTAAAACCATTTTTCTCAAAGGTTTGGATGATGAAACTAGGGAAACCCTTGATTTAATTGGTGGTGGAAACATTGCTCAATTAAGAATGGACGAAATCATAGAAATTTGTAGAAACTATTCAAGGACAAGGGGTGGACCTAGAAAGGGAAAACTAGTTAAAAATTTAAATCCAAATATGAAAAAATTGATGAATGAATTGACAAACTTTAAAATAGACATATTAGTTCAATTAACCTCCACCATGGATGGATTACAAGCTAAAGCAAATGCCCACCTTGAACCATTAGCCATGTATTGTCTTAGATGTAGGAAGAATCATGCAATAAGGGAATGTCCTTTGGATAAAATAGAAGTATGTCTTGTCTATGAATCTAAAGAACATGATACTCACACTTGTTCTCTTCTTCCACTCATAAAAAATTATCTCAAACAAACTAGTACATCATCCACCATAGAAGAATTGAATTTTGTTCAGAGATAACCCAACCAAAGATAGTTTATGCCAAAAACAAATCCTAATCCTTGGATGATGCCATGGGTAGTTCAAATAGTACCACAAATTTTGGGACAACCAACATGGGCCTCTCAACCAACATGGCATCCTCAGGATTGGGCAAGTTAATCATGGTATACTCAGGGACATCAATAACCTTGGGCTAGTCAAGGAAATCCTTATGCTTGGACACAACCTAGATGGGGTCTTATTAACTATGTACAAGGGAAAACATATCCAAATTAGAACTAACAAGCCATAGTGGGATCTCTAGTACAAAATCCATAGGATGAAAATATAGTCCAAACACAAATGCCAGCAAAACTAGTAGCAAACCCAAGAAATAAACAAACAACTCCTGTATACAAAACAAAACCAAAAAAATCAATTGATCTAAATGCAATGGATTGTAAAAACATTCATACTAGATTTGGAAAAATAATTAACAACCCACCTGTTATAATCACTGAGATGACTGAAGAAGATAAAACCCCTAGCCTGGTTGCACCTAAAGAAGATGAAAAAGAAAAAGATAAGGAACTAGAAGGAAATTCTACTGAGATTCCATTTCTAGAAAGATTTAAAGAAGCCATAAAAATTAAGGAATCTAAATTGGTGCAGGAACTAAGAAGATTGAATATTGAAATACCATTGTTACAAGCAATTAAGGATATCCCAAATTTAAACAAGTTAATCAAACTGTTATGTTTTAAAAAACTTGGAAGAAAGAAGTAGTACCCCAGGACTATTCAGGTAGATGGGAAACTTGTTGATTTATTAGCAATCAAACTCCTACTTCCCAAATATGGAGATCTTGGCAGCCCTATTATTTCTTTCTCTATAGGGAATAAGGATATACATAACATTTTGATTGATTTGGGAGTAGCTATCAATGTAATGATAATGGACACTTTGAAAATATTACCATTAATAGGCATACAACCTAATAACACCATATTGCAGATGGCAAATCAATTTGTAGCAAAACTAGGAGTTATTGAAGATGTGGCAGTAATGGTGGAATCATTGGAATATCCAGTCGACTTCCTTATCTTACAGCCAAAAGTTAAAACACTTGGTTATCCCATTATTTTGATAATACCATGGTTATCTACATTTTTTTCCTTAATTGATTGTAGGTCAGGTGATATGACTATTTATAATGGTAAGAATTCTAAGCAAATTTCATTATATCCCTCTGCACAACCTTTTATTGATAATCAAGCAAAATTATGGGCTGATAATCTCGATATTAATGAGAAAAATCTATCTTCTTTGGCTATGATAGCTACAAGAATAATCTTCAAAATTCTAAATGGATGTTAGCCAGATATTTTAACACACCTTTATACCCTTCTAAAAAATAGGGTGGAATTATTGATTACTCGAACAACATGTTCAACTTTGCTAAATTCATCAATGATTGGGGATTATTGGACATAGAGCTGCAGAACCAAAATTTTACTTGAAACAATAGAAGAAGAGGAGATCAAATGATTTAGGTTAAATTAGATATATTTCTAATATCAAGCAACTATAATGATTATCATAATATGCAGGCACAGGCTCTACCTAGAACCATGTCCGACCACTGCCTGATTATCCTTAATTGGAGAGATCAGGGACATCACGGACCTCATCCATTCCATTTTGAAGCTATGTGGATTAAACACAAAGGTTTTAGACAAATGGTGGCTCAATGGTGGAATATTCCCATTCAAGGTACTCCCATGTTTAGAATAGTCAAGAAACTCCAGCACATTAAACAAGAAGTTTATGGTTGGAATAGATACAGTTTTGGGCAGATTTTCCAGCAAAAGAAAAATATAATGGGAAAACTCAAGGCTATTCAACAACTGATTGATCAAGGGGATGACTCTAAGGGCACCTTAGAAGAAGAGAATAGTCTATCTTTAGAATGGAAGAATCTAATGGAAAGGGAAAAGGTTTTCTGGAAACAAAAATCCCATGTTCAATGGCTTAAAGAGGGTGATAGGAACACTGCTTTTTTTCATCTCTTAGCTATGAAACATAGAAAATCCAACTCAATAACTAAGCTTGTCCTAGATAATGGAGACATTATTACTGAGGATAACAAAATAGGGGAGCAAGCCAGGGTGTTCTTTCAGAATTTGCTTACGGAAGAAAGCAATAATGATAGAATTGATAGATCTATGAGTCAATTCATTGATAAAATCCCCTATTTGATAACAAAAGAAGACAATTTGGAAATGTTAAATCCTATATCTGATGAATAAGTACATGCTATTTTATTCTCCATGGGTGCTTTTAAAGCCCTGAGTCTTGATGGCTTTCCTCCTATATTCTTTCAGGAATATTGGAGATTATTGGAGCGGACCTCACGTTTGTAGTTTGTGATTTTTTTCAGATCTAGAAAACTTTTGAAACAAGTCAATAATACCTTCATTTTACTTGTTCCTAAAAAATCTCAACCTTTACACCTTGCTGATTTCAGACCCATTAGCTTATGCAACACTATCTATAAGATATGTACTAAACTACTGGTTTTGAGAATTCAACCCTTGCTTGAGAAAATTATTTCTCTTACTCAAAAAGGTTTCATCCTGGGTAGACAGATTATTGATGTTGTGATCACCACACATGAGACTATCCACTCCATGGATAAGAGCAAAATCCATGGGATGGCCCTCAAGCTTGATATATCCAAAGCTTATGATAGAGTCTCATGGACTTTTCTACTCCAAGTGATTAGAAAATTTGGGTTTAATGATAAATTGTCTTGCTTATTATGGAATGCAGTCTCTTCTGCTAAATTCTTAGTGCTAGTTAATGGTGTTCCTAGAGGGTTTTTCTCCTCCTCAAGAGGAGTTCATCAGGGAGACCCTCTCTCCATGTACCTATTCATCATTATGGCTGAGGCATTGGGAAGATACATACAAGCTAATATAGTTTCAAAAAAGCTAGTAGGTATCAAACCTACCTCTTCCCTTCATCTTATGGTTATACAGTAGTTTGTGGATGATACCATCTTATTTGGCATCTCATCGATGATCAAAGCTAGAAGATGGAAGAATATACTTAATGATTATGCCAGAGACTCGGGACAAAGAATAAATTTCTAGAAAAGTAATGTGTACTTCTTCAACACTCCCAATGAGCTTAGACATATAATCATTGATATCTTAGATTATGCTAAGGCCGGCCTACTAGCTACCCACCTAGGTCTCCCACTCTCGATCAAAGAGGTATTTTTAGGTTTTTGGAATGGTATTGTGGAACGTACATAGAGGAAACTTCTTAGGTGGAAGGGGAAACTACTCAGTAGTGCGGGTAAGCTAGAATTTCTTTGGGCATCCTTGCAAGGTATTCCTACTTACTTCATGTCTCTTTTTAAAATTCCTATGTATTTTATTGAAAAGTTGGAATAGATCCAAAGGAAATTTTTATGGACAAGAGTGGAAGACAAACAGAGAATGTCTTTAGTCAGATGGGAAAAAGTGTGTCTCCCAAAATCTCATGGTGGACTTAATATAAGATCCATCAGGAAAATGAATAAAGCCCTCCTCTCAAAAGTTAGTTGGAATCTAATTCACAAAAATAGTGAGTGGGGGGAAATAATGTATGCCAAATACATGCATATAATTGATTATTCCATCTTTCTTCAACAGGCAAGATTACCCCAGGGGTCTGTGATATGGAATAAAATGATAAAAAGTAGAAGTCTTCTCAAACAAGGAATTAGGTGGAAGCTTGGAAATGGCTGATAGATTAAATTATGGGAGGATAATTGGTTAAGGGACAAGCCTCTTATCTCCCAAGGAAACTATGGAGAAATTATAGACTTGACTACTCAGTTCTTTAGTGATAGGGTTAGTGATTATATGGAAAATAACAATGGGATAAGGAGCTAGAAAAACCTTTTAGATTGTTGTGTGCACAGGCCTGAGCTTATCCCAAGAATTTGGGAGATCCAACAATGTGTTCAGGAGATCAGAATCTTGCTCTTCCCTCAAGAGGATGAACAATACTGGTGGCTGGATAAGAATGGATCGTTCTCTGTCAAATCTGCCTATCATCTACTTACACCTGAAGCTCAGAGTAAGGAGGTATGGAAAAAGGTTTGGAATCATAAACTCATTCCAAAGATTAACTTGTTTTGGTGGGTTGTTGCCAATAACAAAATCCTTACTCAGGACAACCTTCAAAAGAGGGGGTTTACTTTGGTCAGTAGATGTTTTCTATGTGGTTCTAGAGAGGAATCAGTTTCACACCAATTCATACACTGTGAGTTTACCCAGGATTTATGGGGCACAATACTTAACAACTTTGGCATTGAATGGGTTTGCAATTCTAACCTTAAAGAAGTAATTCTTAGCTAGAACTCAACCTTCAAACATCCCTGGATTAAGGAACTATGGAAGCAAGCTCTACCATGCTTGAGTTGGACTTTATGGAAAGAACAAAATCATAGAATTTTTAGGGACACTGCTAGAAATGTTGCTTAGGTGTTTAACTCCTTTGCTAGGACCATCTTGGAAAGTGTTACAATAGCTCATATTAGTGTTGTGGAGAAACCCCTATCTAAATTTGAAATTCAAATTGCAGCCAAATGGAAGGTTTTAAACCTTATCCCTGGGCATGATAATTCCAAAATTCTTCAGAGACTTCATACTAAATGGATACCACCTAAACCCAATTGGATGAAACTCAATTTTGATGGGGCATCCAAGTTGAGTGGTAAAGCAAGTGGAGGAGGAATAATAAGAAATGAAAAAGGAGGGATGTCTGCTATCTATGCTAGTGGCATGGGTTGCCAAAGCAATAACTATGCTGAAGCTATGGCCTTACTTTGGGGATTAAAGTTAGCTATATCCCTAGGAATTAGAAATTTGAATATTCAAGGAGATTCTAAGTTGGTCATAGATGTCGTTAATAAAGCATCTAACATTGGTATCCATCTAAAAGACATCATTATAGACATCCAGTTTCTTTTACAAAAGTTTTTTGAAGTTGAGATTACCCACACCTACAGAGAAGGTAACAGGGTCACTGATGCTTATGCCAACCTTGGTCAGCAATTCTCAGGATGGAGGGTATGGTGACAAGGGGCTCATATACCCCCAAACATTAGAGAGATCATTCAGAAGGAGATGACAAAGCATGAATGATGCACTTTGATGATGAAGATAGCTTTCAAAGGCGGTCCATGTGGAGAAGGCCATTGTAGATCATGGAAAATGATAACCTTAATACTTCCTTGATTGTCATGATTAATTCCTTGTGTCATGAGGTGGAGGTGCAAGAGTCATATCATGAAAACCAAGGGGGAATTATTTTCAATCATGAAAGTAGATGTCACCACGATGGGCCATTTTGTAAAATGAGCCTTCACATCTGCATTCAGTGCAAACAGAATTGAGGGCTTGTTACTTGTTCAAAGCTCAAGGTGGTAATTGGGGTATGAAGAGCTAGAAATTCAAGAAATTTTAGAGGACACTGATGGGAAATAGGCTTCTTAGGTTTTTGAGGTCACTGAAGAGCAGGGTGCTGATTCAAGGGGAACTACTGATAATAAGGAGAAGATGCATGTAGAAGAAGCTGGTGAGGGTTCAGAGAATGAGAATGATTGGAAAATAGATATTGGGGCCTTGAAGGTCCACATTCAAAAGCTAGAAAAGGTCTTTGCCAAAGGCCTTCAAAATAACATTCTGCTGAATATGAGTATGTTGGAAGTGGTGGGTAATCCAGGGAATGCTGACAATGCAGACAATGAGAATATTAAGGATCTTGTTAATTCTATAGTTATGTAGTTTCATCCTTTTTAACTTTGGTCTTTCCAGTGTTTTGTTTTGCTTCTGACTTTGTTTCTCAGCTGTGCCATTGGTTCAGGGCTGGCATCTTTTGTTTGCCAGCCTTCCTATCTTTTTTGAGTGTATAGGGTTCGGCCCCTAGTTTACCACATTAATTAATCAAAAACATTACAAGATCATGTACAATAAATAGAAGATATGGTTAATCTTTCATTGAATGAACATTAATTGTCATTGGAGCAGTCATGATTAGTTCTAGAACTTGTAGAATCTATTTCGAAACCAACACAAGTAGTTATAAAACCACACCAACAACAATTCCCTACAAATGAAGATAATTTTGCTCTTAAAGAATGATATTTCTCTTGGGGAGAGGAAGGATGTGTAGCTTTAGCTTTACATATATTAGGATATGATGAAGAATTTATAGAAAACAATAGTAATGAGGAATTTTACCTACAACAAGATAAGTATCATAACTCTTCCTATTGTCCTTTGTCCAGCATTCTATCTCAAGGAACTTAGAGATGTTGCTACATATCATATACTGTTACCACATGCCTATCCACTAAACACCTTAATGGAACCCCTTCAAAAAATTAGTTCATCATATACTGAAACCAAACATGTTGAGATTCAACCAAGAATTTTTTTGAATATTAATAGTTGGTTAACAAATGATGAAGAAGCCAAATTATTTGATGTTCTGGAGGATCATACTAAAGCTTTTGCTTGGGACTATAGAGACATGAACGGAATTCATCCAAGTATCTATGCCCATCACATTTATACTAAAAATATTAGACAAGTTAGGGAACCTCAGAGAAGGATTAATCTAGCCTTACGAGATATACTCAAACAAGAAATTGAAAAACTATTACAAGTAGATTTTATCTACCCTATCTTAGATAGCCAGTGGGTGTCTCCTCTTGTAATTGTCCCTAAAAAGAATGAAAATTGGATAATTTGTGTTAACTATAGGGAACTAAACAAAGCCACCCTATGAGATTATTTTCCCTTACCATTCATAGATCAAGTCTTAGATAACCTTCCAGGTAAACAGTAATTTTCCTTCTTGGATGGATTTAGTGGATACAATCAAATCAGAGTTGCTACTGAGGATCAGGACAAAACTACATTTACTTATCCGTGGGGTACTTTTTCTTATAGGGTATTGCCATTTGGACTATGTAATGCTCCAGAAACCTTTCAAAGAGCTATATTAGCAATTTTTGTAGACCTAACAAATGATTATGTAGAGGTATATATGGATGACTTTACTGTACATGGAGATACATTTGATGATGCCTTGAAAAATTTGGACAGAGTATTACTAAGATGTGAACAACATCACTTGTCTCTTAGTCATGAGAAATTTTTGATGATGGTTGATGAAGGGATCATATTAGGACCCCATATTTCAAAAAGAGGAATTCAGGTTGACCAAAACAAAACCAAGATTATTTCAGACTTGCCTATTCCTCAAACCCCCATAGATATCAAGTCATTTTTAGGGCATGCTGGATACTATAGGCACTTTATCAAGGATTTTAGTAAAATCACTGACCCTATGTTTAAATTTCTTACCAAGGACTGTGAATTTCTTTGGGATAAAAAGTGTCAACATGATTTTGAATAAATTAAAGAAAAATTAGTAATTACCCAAATATTGAAAGGACCTAATTGGCAGAAGCCTTTTCACATCCAAACTGATGCCTCAAATACCTTAATTGGTGTAGTTTTTGGATAGCAAGATGAAGAAGGAAGAATGTACGATATTTAATACCTTAGTAAAAATCTTACTCCCACTGAAAGAAATTACACTACCATTAAAAAAGAATTTCTGGTTGTGATCTATGTAATCAATAAATTTAGACATTACATTATAGGGTACAAAATATTTGTACATACAGATCACTCAAAAATTAAATATCTAATGAACAAACTAGTGGTTGGAGGTAGAATAATTAGATGGTTATTACTTCTACAAGAATTTGATATTACCATTGTGGACAATCTAGGCAAATTTAATGTGGTAGCTAATTTTTTATCAAGACTGACCACTACAGGGGAGTAGGATCCAATCAAGGACAACTTTCTAGATGAATAATTGTTTGTTATTTCAGCTGATACACCATGGTTTGTTGACATGGCAAATTATCTTGCAACATAGAAGTTTCCTCCTTCTTTCACTAAAAAATAAATAAAAAAGTTAATCAAAACTAGTGCACAATACAAATGGTTAAATGGAATGTTATTTAAATGTGGTCCTGATTTGGTTTTACGCAAGTGTGTAAGAGAAGATGAAATATTTGACATCCTTCAGGAATGTCATGATGAACCAAGTGGAAGACACTATTTAGTGAAAAGAACAACTCACAAGATACTTGGCACTAGTTACTATTGGCCATCTCTATATAAATATGTGAAGAGATATATCATGTGGTGTGATCCTTATAAAAGGATGGGACAACCAACCTTTACCAATGAAATGCCTCTACAACCAAAATTAGTGATTGAACCATTTGAGAGATGGGGGTTGGATTTTGTTGGACCCTTTAATCCTCCTTCATAGGGAAAAGAGCACATTCCTATGTGTACTGATTATGTAACAAAGTGGGTAGAAGTGCAGGCTTTAACAAATGCCACTGAAGAAGTAGTTGTTGATTTCCTTTGGCACATAATTATGGTAAAGTTTAGAGCACCAAGAAGCTTAGTTTTAGAGTAGGGACCACAATTTATGTCCAATATGATCTAGGCTTTCGCAATGTATTATCAAATCAATCATAGGAAGTCATCTCCCTATCACCCACAAGTAAATGGATACGTTGAAGTAACAAATAGAGAATTAGAAAACATCCTCACTAAAATAGTTGAATCAAAAAAGAAGAGATTGGGTAAAAAGACTACCTGAAGCTATATGGGCTTACAATACAAATTAGAAAACTACAACAGGGTTTTCACCATATGAGTTAGTCTATGGGAAAAATCCCTTATTGCCTATTGAGTTTCAACTATAGACATTAAGGATAGTAGCTAAGGTGGGAATTGAATTGGATGTAGCTCAAAAGGAGTGAATCCTTCAACTCAAAGAATTGGATGAATTAATAATGGAAACACTTCACCAAATAGAGATAATCCAAGATCAAAGGAAGCAATGACATGATTCACATATCAAGGAAAGGAAATTCAAAGTAGGAAACTAGGCAATACTGTTTGATTCTAAGTACCAATAATTCAAAGGCAAATTAAGAACTAGATGGTTGGGACTTTATCAGATCAAGCAGATATTTGACAATCGTTCTATCCACTTACTTCCCATTGATGGCAGCAAAAGAATACTCTTAGTCAATGAACATAGGCTAAAACTTTATAGGAAGCCTCCTACTAAGGACAAATTCTTGAAGTAGATTGAAGCAAACAAAGAATTTGATCATATGGAAGAACTCAGTTCTTCCAAAATGATCAAATAATTAGATGAAAAGATCTAGAATAAAGGGAAGAAGATGAAAACTAGTAAATAGCATTCTCTTCTTCAAAAAAAAATTAAAAATTAAAATATATAAATAAATAAAAATCAATCTCTCAAAGATCAATTAAAAATTAGTGATGGTGGTTGATCTTCTCAAATAAATGGCTAATTCAAATAAAACTTTTTTGTTAATTCTAACTATTTTCTAACCATTTTTTAGGAATGATGAGTAATCATGATGGAGGGATCACATCTTACTCTCTCTTTTTATTAAGTTTTATTGCATTTTGTGACTTTTATTTTGATTAGATATGAGTTAGGATGTAATTATCCATCTTTTGTTGATTTTGATTCTAACATTTAAAAAGCTTTGTAATTCTTAATAAGTGTTTTGGAAAATTCAAGTTTTGTAATAAAACAATTCATCATCAGGCTGAAGAACAAATATGAAGTGGATTGCATGTTTTTAAAAGCACTAGAATCAATACAACTTAGTTATGGAACCCCTCCATGCTATTTCAAGTCGTCATATTTTTGGAGTTAGTTCTAGAACTCTATATTTAGCTCTGGAATTATTTTAATTAGCTCTAGTACTCCTACAAATAAGCTTTGGAACTTTCGTAGTTAAACATGAAACTGATAAAGATCTATTCCAAATAGCCAGTGATCTATCAAATCAATGATCCCATTAAACCAAGATCAGAATTCCAATTTCCACAATTTCATATCTAAGATATTTATCACACAGCTAGATAACTACCATGTCTTATTCAACATCTATTTTTGGTGTGATTCAATTCCATCGTATCCATGAAATAGTTACAACAATCAATGCACCACAAGTAGAAGAATATATATACAGACCTAGGAATTTAGGAAAAGAGAGAAAATTAATAATTGAAGAATATAGGGATAAGGATAGAATAGTACATCTTTGTAATACAAAAAAATTTATCAATGAAATAGCCATTTCTATTTTGAAAGAGAATTAAGTTATTCAGTCCTGTTTCTAGGTAGAGCAAGAGCCCACTCCTCCAAGAACCAAGATCTTCATTTTTGGTCAGTATTTATATTTTATTCTCAAAATTAAATAGGTAGCTATGTTAAATTTATAAATTCTTCTAACTCCTTAAGTTAAAATTTGTTGTAGATTTGCCCTTGCGAGTGTTCTAGATTAATTCTCATTTCTTTGCACTCATTTTCCAAGCATTCTACAAAAGTGTGTTTATTTCCAGCAATCTATTTCATTCTATAAACATGTGTTTATTTCTAGAAATATATTTCATTCTAAAAATGTGTATTTATTTCCAACAATCTATTTCATTCTGCAAATGTGTGTTTACTTTCAGTAAATTCATTTCTGCAATGTGTGTTTACTTTTAGCAAATTCATTTCTGCAATGTGTGTTTACTTTCAGCAATTTTCATAGTTTGATTCCAATAATGCTTTAACCAAGAAGTCTTTAAGACATTAAAAATCCCCCAAAATAAAATAAAAATACAAATACCTAAAATCAATTACTAAATCACTAAGATTCTTCTTGTTACATATAGCTTTAGACACAACCTTGGTTAAATATGACATCAACAGAAAGTTGATTAAATGAAGGGCATAACGACACCCATCAATGACTATGGTATTTATCCCCACTTAGCATGAAAGGAGAGTGTTAGAATATTTAATGTCTAAGTGGCATAATTATAATGCATTTAGTACATTATTAGGTAATTAAATAAGTATTATTTACTATTTATTAGTATTTTAAATGTTCTTGAGATTTTTGGAACCATTGGTTACAATGGTCACCTCCCTTCAATTTTCACTATAAAATAAGGTTTACCCCTATTATTTAATCATCTTAAGAAATTACAAATATCTCAGGTGAACATAGAGTTTTGTGAAGGTTGTTCTATGAAGAAATGAGAAGGAAGAAGTTTTGTATTGGGGTTATTGGTTTCTTAATTATATGAATAATCATCATGGGTTTTTACCTCTTTCATGTTTTCCACATTAAATCTTATGTTCATTGATATAGTTATTCAATCATGCTTTGCTTATTAATTTCATCTAGATCCTATCCTGGGTGAATTGATATATATATATATATATATATATATATATATATATATATAGTCTATCAATTCTTACAGGTTGAAGAAGTGATATTTTATGTGTACATTCCACCATTGTGGTTTTTATTGATATATAACATCTTAGTCATACAATTAAATCCTCAAAATCATGATGTGATAGACTTCTGTAGAGAGGATTTATTAATCAACAATGTCCTCCATAGGGTTGGATATTAATATAAGGTGTATTATCACCAGACCTATATATTTTTTCCATGTTAAAGAAAACCCAAGGAATATGTCTTAAAATGTGTAGTAGTGGCAAAGCCTATGTTGTGATGTGAATTTCATGATGGTGTTCTTATACATTACACTATGAATGATTGCATGAATAGGTTGACCCTTCACCCAAAATTTAGAGTGTAAGAGGTGATTGTGCTCCTGAGAAGTGTCTATGGTAGTGTCATTGGTGATTAGAAATTTGGCATATGGATAAGTGTCATATATATTCTAAAGAGCTGATGTATGTTGCATGATAAAATATTTATACAAAAAACATTTAGAGTCATTGTGGGTGTGTGATCAATATAAATGGCACCACATATCACATATGGTACCACATATCACATGAATTATTATTTCCTTTTTCTAAAGTAGAATGTAAAAGAGCCTTCATGTTTTTTAGGCATTCTTAGGATACTCTCCTTTTCTAAAATCATTATGATTCTATGTTGGAGGCTAAGATAATTTTTTTCATAGGGTGGCTATTTCACATGAGATTGGATGTATAGGTGAGATGATACTTCATATTTTTTGTGGATTTAATCTTAGCAAAAAACCAAAAATCTTGCCCAAAATTTTGAATGTTAAAAAATATATATTTTCACGGGTACAAAGTGAAAGTCCACTTGTGTATTTTAGTACCATATGTTGTTTAGTCAATTTATCACACAAGTGCATGGTGTAATCATGGATCTCATTGGTGTAGCTCTTAAATAAATTATTCTTTCAATAGAATAATTACTATAGAATAATTTATTCATCCTCAAAGTGAAAAAGAGTATAATACTACTTCAATGTGTAGATTAAAGTATTCCAAGGCTCGAACAGAATGTAAAATTTTACAATCCACACCATAGGGACCTAGGACACCACACAAGGGGGATAATTATTCATTAGAGATAACTAATAATTATAAATAGTGAATGCATGTAAGAGTATTTAGATATAAAAATTAACATGTATTCAATGGAGTGGAAGTCTGATACTTGCATAAATAAAACTTGTATTCAATTAGAGTGAATAGTGAAAGAATACAAAGATGTAAAATTCATGTATGATAGAGTAGATATGAAAAAAATGTTATATACCACTATGATTATGTATGTCATTAGCCCATAACTAGATGCATATGTTAAGTATTTATAAATGAAGTACAAGAAGTAGTTAAAACTACTATCAGTTACAAAGAATACAGTTATGATTCATTTCATATTCCTTATTGGTAGACAGTTGAACTTCTAGATATGTCATAGCTAACTGTCCAACTAGATATATGATAGGTTCAAGGCTATAAGGTAACACTTGTAAAGCCACATGATTAGAACAAGCTGACATGTGGATGTGCTAGGTTTGATTAAAGTGTAGGTGTGAGAGTCTTTGAGTTGGAGTGAATGTGGCATGTAGGATTATGAGTAAACTTGGAAAAGATAAGTGCACAATATTGTGATTTAGTTTGATTTGACATGTAGGCATATGAATAATTGTGTGGAAGGTGCACAATAATGAGGGAAATTATAGTGTTGTTAAGTATGAAATATTGCATAGTAAGTGTGAGTGTTCCATAAGAAGGTAAAGAATAATTATACATGGTGTAGGAGATGTGCACAAATCATTCTCCCTTTATCGAAGAGAAATGGTATCCATTATATATTTTTGTAGATACAAGAAATGGACATAAAGATATTATGATATTTACCACTAAGATTTATTAGCATATTTCCCCACATTGATTACTCTAGGAAATTTGATGTATTCCATGGTAGATTCTTGTATCTGTCACTCCAATGATTTTTCCTTATTTATTGGGAACAAGTGTTTGATATCAAAATAAAAAAGGCGTTGTGTCATTTTGGGATTAATAAGTTGATGAACATAAGGTTTGATAAGTTCCAAATTGACTATTGGGTACATGCCCAAGTATGGATGTAAATCAAGAATGAATGTGTTCTCACCATCTGTGCATAAAATGGTATAACGCCCATATCATATAGGCTTGATATTTTCATGTGGACTATTGAATCAATCCTTATGAAGGTGAAAATAGAATTTTCCATAAACTTATAATGAATGAGGTATGTAATACACATTAGGACTTTCCTCAAAATTTTATTATATATGAGAAAAGATCTGGTAAACCTATTGATTAAAAAATTATATGTGGCATAATAATTTATTAGATTTGTCTACTTCATATTCTCATACATAAAACTCAGTGTCAACTATTGGATGGTAGGAAATGTCAAGAGGTGCTATAGGCTAAAACTAGAGACATGTCTAGAATGAACTATGACTTATAGATATGTGAAGCAATCTATTATAGTCATGTTTAATATAAAAAATATTATCATCCAAAGTTTTAACATGGATGTGGTTTTATATTTTTAGTAGATGTACAAATTTTCAATTAAAATATTATGTTTTCTAATATATCTATGGATGAAATTTTGTTAATTGATTTAGTTTCATACCCATAAAATCCCATAATTATTTCAAAAATGACTCACAAAGGTTGTATCTTGATCAGAGATGATGGATGTTGGGAGTCTAAAGTGAATCCAAACATGGTTGAAGAAGGATTGTGTGGTGAAAAATACATCAATTTCCTTCTCTAAAGTCACCTTAATAGCCATATTTAAAAACTTTTCCATTTATATAGACATGACATCATGGTGGAATCTTTTCATAGGCAACCAAGTCATGAAATCCATACTAGTAGATTATCATGATCTCGATGGAACTAGTAGAGGTGTGTAAAGTCATATATTTTTATATGGGATTGAGAATGCAACAAGGAAAGTAAAACTTAATGTGGAAATCCACATTTATTTACATTTATAGTTAGTAGAAATGTGACTATAATTTGTTTAGATTCTTTATGACATTAATGTGTCTAGAGGTCTTGGTGTAATGTTCCTTTTGGATGAGTCATTGAAGAGGTGCACCACTAAGAAAATTTTGATGCCTAATGCTATAAATAATCTAGTTGGATAAATAGAAATCCTAAACTTGTTTACTATGCATGAGATTGGAGTAATTTTATGTGAATTTCTAATCAACTAAGTAGAAGGGTAAATAGTTTTCAAAGTTGTGTCCACTTGTGTCCAACACTATGAGGAAAACATTAACTTATGGTTGACAAAGAAAATATGTGGCCTTGTTATCCTTACCTCTATTTTGATTGATCATGATATAAAATTTATCTGGTAAATTAATCCACTTCATGTGGTGCATATTCTCTAGTTTGATCTATGTTTGTAGGTTATGAAGTAAATTATGATTGGAATGAACAATAGTCTATTTTCTAAATATGTAGTGATTTTTTTGATTAATTTATTTCATAATAGCATACAATTATTTTTCATAGGTGGAATACCTTTACTTTTTGTCACTAAACATCTCTGAAAGGTGAATGAATGTCCATGCTACATGAGTATTACATCAATCACATAGTTAGTGTGAATTAAAAGTAGTGTGAAATATCAAGCATTACAAGTATATGAATTGCATAAAGATGTTTATTGAGTTCCTCAAAAATTTATTTCACATGAGTCAATACAAACTTTTATTTCATGTATGTTATCTAGATGAGTGGCCAAGAGATATGTGAGAAACTAAGGATGAAAATGTAGTACATAAGTTTATGAATCCAATAAAAATACTCAATTTTGGGAGGTTACACAAAGTTAGCCAATCCTAGATCACTTTGATATTTTTTAGGTATATATGAATTTATGCATGATAAATGATGTATCCTATATAACACATCTAGAAACTCCAAATGTACACTTTTTTAGGTTGGCCTAAAACTTGTGTTGATGCAAGATGTTTAGGACATGTGGGATATGTTCCATATACTCCCACATCTTAAAAAATATAAGAGTTACATACAAGTAGATGATGTTAAATTATTTAAGGAATGTCTTGAGTAGATCATTCATCAAGCACATAAATGTTATCAATGTACTAATTAGGCCAAAATGCATGACCAATCATTTGGATAATCCTTCCCATGTCTTAAAGGTTATCTTCCAAACATATTTATGATGGACTAGAACATGATGATGACTTTAAATTATGCTTATCTTATTGAGGTATTAAATACCTTGTATATGGTATAGAATTTCATTAATGCACAATAATGGATACCGATTTTCACTATGATTTTTTTTAATGCATGATATTCTATCTATAGATGGCAAGACCCATTCTTCTTGGGTACAAGGACTATCTAAATTCTAAAATGATAATAGATATGCCTTATATTTCCTTTATTAAGGAGTTATTATATTTGAATATGAATTTCATCATTATCTCAAACTGATATACCATATAAAGGATTTTTCATAAGAGGGGATGCAGGGACTAAATCAATATAGTACTTTACTACATAGTGTGATGAAAGGCCTTTAGGCTATGTGAATAATTCACCACTTTACTCTATTAACTTGTTGAGATATTTATATTGTGATTTTGATCACATCATGTATATTTATAAATAATTTTGGTCTCATGTGCAAGTGTATTAGGATAAACCATGGGTAACATAAACTTTTGTGCATTTGAAACAAGTTTTTACCATTTCTTGGTAAATACAAAGGTGACTTTGGTTATGGGTATTGACTTAAAATATGAATAATTGATCTTAAGCATGAATAGTATCATATCATGTTTTTTTTTGATACATATCTTTATGGTCAAAAAAACAACCTACATACCAATATGTTACATACCTCTGAAGGTGAAATGCCATAAGGGATAGTGTCTTCCATAAGATTGACTTTTTACTAGAAAGTGAATTGACATTATGTTGTTCCCCAAAAGTAGTGGTCACTTTTGGGATAACATTTAAACTATTTTGGTCTTACAGACCAAAATTGTATCTTCCATTTCCAAAAATTTGTCCTAGACATTCAGATTCCTCATTTTCCAAGCTTCATAGAAAATCTATAGACTTTGTAGGTCAAGTTCAATGGGTTTTACATGTTGATTTGTATGGACTTTATTTCTACAGAATCTATAAGAAGGTTCATTTATATATGTTCAAAGGCTTTTGCAAGTGGTTTCAATCAAAATAATTGGTTTTCAACACTTGGTCATTTTCTGGGATTGGTTCAGAGCTTTGGTTCAATCAAAAATCTCCATCGGCAAGCATCTGAGTACAAAAAGAGACTTGAACCATTAAACTGTTGAACCATTGAACCACTTTGGTTCAAAGGTTTAATAGGTTCAAGGTTTAACAAGTTCAATGTCTTTGGCAAGAGTTAAGCACTTCATCAAGGTTCAAAGTTCAATTGGTTCATCAGCTTCAAGACACTTGGCCAAATCAAGGTGGCTTGAACCATTGAACCGTTGAACCATTGAACCACTTTGGTTCAAAGGTTCAATGGGTTCAAGGTTCAATGGCAAGTTTAACCAAAGGAATAGTTCAAATGACTTAGTTCAACCAAGTGGTTCAATTCTTTATTTCACTCAGTTGGTTCATTCTTTTAGTTCATCCTTTAGTTCAACGTCTACAAGTTCAATAGCAGGTTCAAAGACATTTTTCAGAGCTTTGATTGAACCGTTGAACCAAAACTCGGTTCAAAGAATAGGTTCATTCAATGGCTTGGTTCATTTAGTTTGTTTCATTCAATTGAACCATTGGCTTGAGCCATTGGCTTGAACCATTTTGGTTCAAAGCCTTGGTTCAACCGATTAGTTCAACGTCAAAGTTCCTGTTGGTTCAAAGGCAAGTTCATTATGTTTGGTTTAATTTTTAGTTCATCAGTTTGTTTCATTCATTGAACCATCAGCTTGAACCATTTTTTTGGTTTAACCGATTAGTTCAACATCAAAGTTCAAAGGGGAAGTTCAATGCAAAAGGAAAACTTCCCAAAGGATAAGTGCCCTTGTGAAGGACACTTAATCAATAAAAGCACCCTTCGAAAGGGTCATTTTTCAAGGAAGCCGAAAGGTAATTCTTTCAGATTTGTTTAAGGCATTTGAAAATTGGATAACATTTAATACTTTTATACTTTTGTCTGAAGGAATTCCTTCAGACAAAAAGTTTGAAAGAATTTTAAGTGGCTGCGGGCTCAAAAGATCCAAAGACCAGTCAAAGACTTTGCAAAACAAATTTCTGTAGACTTTTGTCCATAGAAATTTTCCCTGAGCAAATTGTCTGTGGGAATTTTCCACGAGACAAATGTCCACAAGAATTACCCATGGGGGAGAACACCTGGTAATTTGCCCAAAGGATAGTTTTTGGAAGACTCAAATATAAATCCTAGGGATTTATTCATGAGAACTGCCAAAGCAAAGGGCTGTCAAAGGACCCCAAAGGGTAGGTGCCCTTACGGGGGACTCTCGATGGGCAAAGTAAAAGGATATTCTAACTCGACATAGGTCATATCTCAAGGCCCAAAAGGGTAAGTCCAATATGAAAGAATACAAAGTTGAAAGCTGAAAGAGGACCAAGGGGTGACGTGCCTGAAGACGTCAAATTCAAGACAGTGAACTAGCCATTGAGAGCACATCGATGGGCATGTGAACGTGAATTTTAAAATCCATGAAATAGCCATTGATCCTTTGAATTTATAGACCTAAATGCATTCCTAGAATTTAAGGCCAAGACCAGCAAAAAGTGAGGAAAGATAGAATAATTAATGAATCCAGGGCCTGATTCAATCAACCAAAAAAGGAAGAATGATGAAGACAAGATCAGACCAACAGGTGGACATTGAAAGTTGTAATCTTTCAATTACATGGCTTGTTTATCTACATTGAGAAGATCAAAAGGGTAAAATGCCCCAAAGTTCCAGCTTGTCTTCCTAACATTTCCCAATGCATCATGATGTATTATTGTTCCTGAGTCCTTCTTGAAGTGGCTAAATAAGGCACTTTCTTTCATTGTAAAAACATCTCTTTTTTGGCAATCTAAATGAAAATTTGCCCAAATTGAGAGGCATCATTGAGACTTTGTGCTCAGTCTATTGATCATATTTTATTACTGGAATAAGAAAGCAAGGGACTTTTTCAGACTTTGTGCTGTGATATCTTTGTGGTTGAGGAAACTATTCTTATGTCTGTTTCCTTGATTTATTTTCTATTCCATTGATTTAGCAAGAAAGATTAGTAAAATTAGTTAGGAAGGTGTCCTAAAGAATTAACTTTGGAGAGACTTCGTGCCCCCATAGCTTCCTTCAGTGTGTTTTCTTTTCATTGCTATGTAAAGGACTTTGAAAAGACTTTGAGCTCTCATTGTCCTTCGTATATTACTCTTGAGCAATTCAGGTGGAGACTTTGTGCTCTGTCTCAATTTGTTGGTTACCATATCCTCAGTTACATTTTGATTTTATTTCCAGGAGTATTCTTGTGGCTGGCTGAATAGTTCTTCTGAAAGAAGAGGAGTGTTATCTGTCATTCCCTTGAGTTTTTCCTTTGTTTTGTACACATCATCTCTAAAGAAAGAGAGATGGATGACTTGTCATATCCTTGAGTATTATTTTCTATTTATACATATATAAAGCATATCCACAAGGAACCTCCCCTTGATGAGAGGAGAGAGCAATCTCCTTCTGATGTGATAAAATTACACATTTGGATGACTAATCTTCCTACTTTGGTTGATCAAACCTATTTTGTTTACCAGTATGCTGATAGACAAAATATTCAACCAACACATTAGACCTATATATATTTCCCCTATTTAATCCAACATAATGAGTATGGTTTTCGATGTGTGGCAGTGGTAACACCAAGATGTTTTGTTTTAGATTGTGTTATGATGTTATTCTACCTATCACTATCAATAATGACATGAATAGGCTAAAACTTTACCCAAAACATGGTGTGAAAAAGGTATTTACACTCCTCAGAGTTTTATATTATAATTATGATAGTTCTCAGATAATTCACATTTAGATTAGTGTCATCCATAAGTGTAGGATTTGATGTATATTGGGTAATGAAGGATTATTATGCATAGAATTTGGAGTCATCATGGGTGTGAGAGAGATAAAAATGATACTAATTGCCACCATAATTATTATTTATTTTATATAAGGTGGAATTCTCTATAGCCTTTGATTTATTTTAAGTTTTATTAGGTTTCTCTCCATTTTTTATAAAATTTATTTACTTTTTCATAGAAATATACATTGAGGAATTATCTGTAGGCTAACTCTTGTGTGCAGCGTTGGATGAAAAGGTAAGACATTTATTCATTTTTTATTTGGATTTTATCTTGGAATTATTCTAATAGGATTTTCCAAAAGTGACATAAGTCAATAATTCCATATTCATATGGAAATAAGGTGAGAGTTTGATAATCTAATTTATCACCTTATGTTTTTAAGACATGTTTTCTTATAGGCACATAAAGTAGTCATGGAATATGATGGTGTATTCTCTCACTAAAAGATATTTATGCTCATGTAGTTGTTTTAACTTGATGTATTCATCCTTGAAGTGATATAGAGGGTAATAATCCTCCTTCATCACATTAACAAATGTCTTTTAAGACTCAATTAGAGAACACTCTTATACATGCTACACACTAAAATTGTTCCACCAATAAAAAAATATAATTGAAATATTCAACACTATGAAGGTAATTTTATCAACATAAATAAAATGATTTACTAATAAGTATGCATTGAGATTTCAAACTTAGGCATATAATGTTGTGGCATTGATTTTTCCTTTGAATAAATGAATGTCAATAGTAAATTTCACTTTGAAGGGGTTTGTTTCTAAAACAACTATTGAGATAACTATGGAGGGGTATTTTAAGGTGATAGGATTAACTACATCATAAAATCATATAATTGGCCAAAATTTTGATTTTTTTGTACCTCTAGTGTGTTGGTGATGATCCTTTCAACATCTAGGTCTACCTCAAGTTATTTCTAGGTGTCAACCATATCACTTTTACTCTAGAATTCCTTTGGGTAGTTTAAAAACAAATAGCGAGAGTCCTTTCTCTCATTGCACTCATCTATTTACAAATATATAAAATAAATACACTTTGATACCATTTATCAATGCTATGGGGGTCCAATATTAGGCACGTAATGTAAAACTATGTGTTAGAGATAATTAAAAGATATAGAGTGAATCTACATTGAAATATTCAAATAGAACACTAAACACACATTAAATGAAATAAAATGTTGATACTTTTAGAAATAACACTTCTATTCAATGAGAGTGAATCAAGAAAGAATATGGTGATGTATAATTTATGTATGATAAACTAGATATGAAAAACAAAATATCTATCACTAAAATTGTGTATCAAATATCCCCATGGATAAATGCATATGTTACATATTTTTATGTGTAATACAAGAAGGAGTTACAACTACTATCAGTTAAAAAGAAGATAATCTTGTATAATTTTATCTTCTTTTTTGGGTGATGATTAAACTTCAAGATACATGGAAACTAACTATCCATTTGGATATCTGGCAAGTTATATGGTAGAAGGTGCCATTTGGAATTCCATGTAATCAAAGAAAGATAACACATGGATGTGATGAAACTTATTAAAGTTTAGGTGTGAGAATTTATTATTTTATGTGAATGTGGTGCATGAGAATACAAGTAAGCTTGGCATAAAGAAGTACAGAAGACTACAAGTTAGTATGAGTTAGTGCATATGTTTGGAAATAACTACATAAGAGGTACACAATATTTAGGTAAATATCAATATGGATAATTTCACAAGATTATATAGTAAGTGTGAATGTGCCAAAGAAAGGCAAAGAAAAAGTGTACACATCACAAGAGTTGTGCATAACTCATTACCAATGTTGCATGTTGAAAGATTCCCACTTGTGAACTAAAAAATGGACATCTTAAAAATTATCAAGGTTATTTTCTCAAATTTTTATTTATAATTACTAAAAATTATGCCTCAATATGTCAAATCTAGGCATCCAATATTTTGACATTGAATTTGCCTTCAAACATGGGTATTTCAAGATTGACTTGTACTTTCAAGGGGGTCTACTACTAAAATAACTATTAATAATGTTTTGGGATAGATTTGGAAGACAATATGATAATTTTATCATCACTCATGTAATTGGAAAAAAAATGGATGTGTTATGCTTAAAGGGAAACCATAATGAGATTTTATACTTCTAGAGCCACTTCAAGTTAGTTTTTGGAATCAACCACCTTTATATTTCTATGTTATTCTTCTAGGTAGGATAAAACAAAACTAACTAATAATTTGTTCTTATCTTGTTCCACTCACATGTTTATAGGTGAAAGAGATACACTTTGATATTAATTATTTGCACCATAAGGCCTAGGACTTTGTGTGTAAGTGACAAACCTACACTTAGAGGTACATTATGATGTTGTGAAGAGTGTGTATTGTGTTATATTTAAAAGTAAACCAACAAACATTCAATAAACCGTAATTATAGTATTTTTATTAAATTTTTATTCTATTTAATATAAATGAATATGTAAAAGTATAGATATGTAAAATTATATAAGAAGGACAATAATGCAGGTTCCTATGATTAGAAAGGTAAAAATTTCATCTAACTTTAATTGACCTAATGTCTGAATAAAATGTGTATGAGAAATAAAATATAA